>CAUYQV010197739.1:0-16542 GCA_963574575.1 Galagoides demidoff | reverse complement strand
AGTACCCCAGAATTCAAGACCGGCCTGAGCAAGAGCAAGACCCCATCTCTACTAAACACTGAAAAAATTAGCAAGCCATAGTGGCATGCTCCTGTAGTCCCAGCTACTTGAGAGGCTAAGGCAGGAGGATCACTTGAGCCCGGGACCTTGAGGTTGTTGTGAGCTATGATGATGCCGCTGCACTCTAGTCTGGGTGACAAAGTGAGACTGTCTCAAAAAAATAAAAAAAAATACATACATATATATACACAAATATATATAGAGAGAGAGCACTCTATCAACTCAATAGGAAAGGGAGGTGGTGGGTTCGAACCCGGCCCTGGCCAAAAACTGCAAAAAAAAAAATCCTACGATATAACAGCAACAGATTATGTTGTAGATTTCTTCTGGAAGATTATGTCCTAAGGGGCCAGCCCCCTAGCAATCCATGGGTATCCTGAAAGTTCAGCGGAGATGGGAGAATGAAAGAAATAAAGACACAGAGACAGAGTAAGATTTCATAAGAGTGGGCCTAATGCTACCCATGAGAGAGCTGTGAAGGCCCCATGCTCTGGGTTAACTCAGTATTTATTATTTACATTATCATTAAATCAGCAAATGAAAAATCACGGGAAAGCAGAAACCTGCACTATGGGTCACCATTCTTGTGGCATTTGCAATTTAAACTAAGCTACTGTTTAACCATTACAACTTTACTGTTCCACTCCATACTTAACTATAAACTAAAGAAATAAGCTCTGGTTTAGGCAACAGAGAACGGGACTTAGAAGCAGTCAGCAGGTTTGACCACGCTCGCTCACCATTATCATGGGCGGCAACTGAGTCTCTGGGTTCCTGTGGGGCAGACAGGATGACACTACACCCATACCTAGAGCCGGGGAGAAGGAAGTTCTCCACTAATCTAGCCTCCGAGACGCTGTTCCCATCCAGGAGCCAGCTGCCTGTACTGTTAAGTACATCTCTCAATGGCTCATTTGTTCAGAGAGACCTCTGTCCAGGCTCTCTGTGGGGGAAAGTTCAGGCCTCAGTAAGACATTTCCTATCTTCTTTTCCCAAGGCCTGTGCTGCCATTTCAACAGACTTTTGGGGTTCCCGACACACACTGTGGTCTCCCTGCACACATAGTCTCTGAGATATCCACATCTTCCATCCGTCCTTTATCCCTTGCCTCACAATCCGCATTCCCGAATTGTTAAAATATTTCATCAATTCCAATCTAAATAAATGCTTCAAGAGGACGGCTTCCTCGCCTCCACTCCTCCGCCTAGTTCTCCCACACTTCCAATCTTACTTACCCTTATTCTTATCTCTGTCATAGATGTGACACCTTGGAACTTTTTAGGGAGGGCTTGTGCCGTAATTGTTGCATCCATAATAATAGAATACTGCATGAGATTTAGTAAGTTACTAATAAACATTTGTACATCAAAACCCCTTTCAAAATTCCCCAGAATCCTGAACTTTCCTGTCTTGGAAGAAGCAGAAAAGTAGAATCAAGTACTGCTGTAGTATAAAGATAACAGCACAAAATATTCATATGTTTAATCCCTTATCTTAAAATCTTCACACCTCAGAAGCAAATGAAATTAAATTCAAGGAATTTTCATCCCTGAAAGACTTTTTGTGGGTACAGTGGGCTAATGTGAGCTTTGAAAATGGAAGGGTTTCAGATTCATTGAGCCATAATGGACACTCACAAGACATACTGGGCTGGGCTTGGACAGGGCAGGTTCTGGTCTCATTTCTCTCAAATGGGGACACTGATATCTACCTTGTGTATTAGTCTGCTTGCGTCATCATAAGCAAACAGTACAGACTGAGTGGCTTAAAGAGCAGAAATTTAGTGTCTCACTTTTCTGGAGGCTGGAAGCCCCAAATCAAGGTCCCGGTAGGCGTGGTTTCTGTCCAGGCCTTTCCCCTGGGCTTGCAGACAGACGCCTCCCAGCTCTGTCTTCCCATGGCCCCTTTCTCTGGGCAGCACACATGTGTATCTCTCTTTCTTCCTACATGTACGCCCGTTCTATTAGGTTAGGACCCCGCTTGATGGCATCATTTCACCTTAATTACCTCCTTAAAGGTCCTGTCTCCAACCACAGTCAAATTGAAGGTGAAGGCTTCAACCCATAAATTTTGTGGACACCACAATTTAGTCAACAACACTTTGGCACCTTACTGTAAAAAGGAGATTATTTGTAGAAAGTATACTTCATGGCACTGACCACATATTGAGTTACCATTAAGTAGGAATGAAATCTATTACTATACTATGTGCTAATCATTCCCCAATGGCAAAGATGTACTATGTATTTGCAAACTCCCTTCAAAGCAAAATTCACTTAAATGAGCACTTCAGCGATGAGGAAAAAAATCAGGTTTTTTTTTTTTTAAAAGGAGAAATCTGTTAATAACTGTAGGGCTACATGAGAACAGAGATACGCTAGAAAGCTATACTGTAACAATAATAATGGCAATTATTTAAATTGGCAGACCTTAAAGGAAAAAGTGATGGCCTGGGTCATCTCATCTCACAGCTAATGACACTGACGTTTTAATCTTGCCTTAGCTTGACGGATTATCAAACATTCAAAAGAACCAGAGATTTAATTTTTACTGAGTATTTTTTTTTCTCCCCAGGAACCATGATGATTCCTAATCAACAATCATATTTTAATACTGAGGTTTCCTTGTAAAGCATGAATAATTGCACACCATCTGTATCTTTTAACTTTCATAACAAACCTCAGCCAGTGAATTGAAAACTAAACGTGCTAATCTATTCACTGCGCTGAGCTCATGCATGAAATGCAAGAGAATGTCAGAGAAGCTGTCTATTTGTTTACAGAAGCTTTACTTTCTTTCTTTCTTAAAGCTTTTCAGTCTGTGCCTTTTCCCACTATCCACCAACATAGCAAGTGGCAGCCTGGGGTTCTAGCTGTTCCTATTTGTGGACCCTCTATTTCAAAACTTGCTTTTTGATGTACAAGGGAAAGGAAAACTGAATAGTTTGTCCCATCCTTTGCCCTGAAATAAATGTGGGTGTTTTGCAGAGCATTGCGCCACTCTGGAAAAATTTTCTATTTTTTCCTCCTCAAATAGGACTATAATTATAAAAGCCAAAAAGCTAAGGCCAAGTATCCTAGCAGAGTGGTAAGCACTGAAAAATTACTTACCAATGAATATGGTCGCTTCGATTCAAAGCTATATTAGTTCTTTCTTATTATGAGTACTAAATCGGTATAGCATCACGACGAGAGCTGTGATTTTCTCGAAATTTGTTCATTTTTACCCTTTGAAATGATAAAAACTCCTCCCTCTTTCCTAAACTGGAATATGCTTCCAGGGCATCTAGATATATGTGTCCCCAAAAAGGCAGAAAGATAAAGCTGAGGGTGAACAGTGTGTATGGGTCTAAAAATGCTTTGAGCCATAAAGTACAAAGGATAGCTATTGTGATCTAGCGAAGAACGATCAGATGCAGGTTTCACTCAGGATTTAGGGCACAAAACTTATTGAAAATTAAACTAAATGGCAGAGCCAATTTAGGGGTGTTTGGAGGGGTGGACTAATGACTGGAAACCCCCTTAGCAGAGTGTCATCTGCTGATTTCTGTTCACTAACCCCCCATCCACCTCCCCAGTGAAGCAACCCTTCCTCCACTGTGGTTCTATTCCAAGTGATTCAGTGTGTTCAGAGTCACGGAGGTCAGGTTCAGCTATTTCCCTAACTACCTAGATGACTTGGGGTGAGGTTTTTTTTCCTCCCTCTCTTTCTCTTTTAGAGTTCAAGTTTTCTAGCTTGTAAAATACTAATGATGATCACTGTCTTATGTGATGGTAATTGGAGCGAATGTGTTAGGGCATATAAAGTATTTACAACTTGATTGACACATAGCAGGTAACCAAAATGTGTGAATAAATACTTGCCTATCATCATGTGGAGAGAAACACAGAATTATCTCTTGAAGACCTGAGCAGGTTGGTTGATGTACAAGTGGAAGGAAAACTGAATAGATTGGCTGCCTCCTTTGCCCCGAAATAAATTTGGGTGTTTTGCAGAGCTTTGCACCACTCTGGAAAAATTTTCTATTTCCATTTTTTCCTCCTCAAAAGCTCTAAGTACTCTTGCTACAGTGGATTTTTTCTTGCTAGCAGGAGTCAGCGCATATTCTATTTCCCACTGGGTGGATGAGTTCCAGGATCACTTGTTTTAAAGCCTCCTGGACAAGTAAAATCAAACTAGAAGTCCTGGGTCTCTGATAGATAGCAAGGTAACTTCAAACTGGAAGTCCTAGGTCTCTGATAGATAGCAAGGTAACTTCCTTCAAAACAAAGGTTCCTTACTTATGTCCATTCATACAAATGTCACCAACATGCATCCCAAGGCCCCATATAAAGGAGCAGGAGCTGGGTAGGCTCTGTCTCCTGGGGAACATCCTCAGGTGAATCCAGCTGTGCCTGACGCCTGTCCGTCTCTCTGCAGATAACAGGAACCAGCATGCCACCTGCCACTAAGGACTTTCTGTCTGAGATTACAGATTTGCTCCTTGTTTATCCAGGACCTTTACTTCACTCACTGTGATCATCAACTTTATCACCGACATCAGCTTCAAAACTACCAACTCCGTGAGTACAGTGGGAAGTGTATCTTATGCATTGTGAAAAGCATGGTAGACTTCCCTAACTTCTTAGTGCATATAATTTAGGTGATAATAATACAAGGTAATAAGACTTGAAATGTATGACTCCAGCCCAGACCAGCTCCTGATCTTGGCCTCCAATAAATACCTGCCTATTTAAACACTCTCTAGCTGCCTAATAGACAGTGAAGAATATAAGACAAAACTGAGCTCCTGGCCCTTTTCCAGCTCACATTCTTGTTGTCTTCTAGTTCCCCATGTTAGTAAGTAGCACTGCTGTCCAGCTGAGTGCCCACATCCAGAACTTTGTTACTGTCTCTGTTGTAATCTGGAAAGATAGACTTGAGCCCCATTTAGGCACAATCAATTGGTGATTTATTTGCACCTGAGCAGGAGGCCGTGCAGCCCTGAAGTGCAGGGCCAGTTGTTTTTTATAGTTTAAGCAAGCAGGTGATACAAAAGTGGAACATTGCATTAGCTCGGGGACGGGGTTACAGCTTGGTTGACAACAGATACACCTTAAGTCACAATGTATACTTATATAACAATGATTATTGCTTGGGTAATACAGCTTAGGTAGGTTTCCACCATTGTTCCTCTGGGAACTTGATTTGTTTGTGTTTGTGAAACTCGGGACTTCCTGGGCTTCTATGCTCTGAAGGCTTTTCTTGGAATCCACCCTGGGGGGAGGGGGCATGGGAATGGGCTGGGAGAGCGGGTGGGGGAATGAGCTGGGAGAGCTCACCCTTCTGGGAGAGCCTGTAGGCCAGGGGAACAGGCTGGGAGAAGGGTGGGGGGACTAGCTGAGAGAGGGGGGGGGGCAAGATGGGAGAGCCCATAACAGTCTCTATCGTTATCATAATATGTAGTCAATCTATTGGGAAGTGTTACAAATTCCAACCACAAGGTATATTATGTGTCAGAGTAATTTTCTTCATTCCTATTACCATTACCCTCACCCAACTCAACATTTTCTCCTGGTCAGACTCCGTACTTCTGTCTTTTATTTATAGAATTTAATCATCATCTATTGAAAAACATACCTTAAATTCTGTCCTAATTAAAACATAATAAATTGCCATTATACTTAAAATCAAAATCCCTAATCTTGAAATATAAGATCTCATGTCCTGGCTCCTCTTACCAACTCATATCTATATTTTAGGGTGCTTTTATTATCCAAAAAATGTATATCCAGGCTTCTTGATCTGAGAGAGCAACTAAAATGAACCCAGAGGTTAAGGAAATAAAAGTCATCTGTGGGCTGAGGGTGCAGGCTCAGGTAGAAAGGCAATATTCTAAATTCCTATTGCAACAAGTAAAGCCACACCCTTGCTAACTGTCAAACCCTTCCTGACTCTAATTTATGACCCAGACTATAACTGTGATTGGACAGTGATGGGGCAGGGGGTCTCAGTTCCCCAAACCCAGTTGACCTGGTTCATTACTCAGCTGAGCTAGAAAGTTCAAAATCAAAAATGAGTGGAAACTGAAAATAAAACTGGAGGGGCCCAGGCAGTGAGGGTAGGAAGCAAGAGTCACCCACACACACTCATGTTGACAAAAGAGATTTAGGAAGAACAAGGAGAAAGTTTAGAGCATCTGCAGAGAGTTGGAAGTGGATCCGTGGAAGGAGAGAAGGAGAGAGAGGTGGAGATGCACAGGCCTGCAGGTGCTAAACACTACACTGAAAGTTGCTGCGAGTCTTTCTTTTTTAAAATTTTTTTTTATTAAATCATAAACACATACATGATGTATACATTAATGCATGTATGGGGTAGTTAGCCTCTCTGCGCCTCCAGGCAGTATTGCCCTTCTTATTGGTCATTGATTACCCGGGTGACTTCATGTCGATGTTCTTATGGCCTCCAGACTTCCTGCTTCACGGGCCAGGTCCCCCCCAACCCTCCACAGCCCCCTCCCTTAGAGTCCTTTCCCAGACAGTGGACAGCCCTTACAAACATTCTTTCCTTGTCAGCAACTGCAGCCCTCAAGACAGTTTCTGTCAGCTTCTCGAGACTGCACACAAATTGCCTTTGTGTCCTACAATTCACCTTTTGACTAAATTTCTGTCATTTTAATGTTAAAACCTTACCCCAAACTGAACATGGGAAATACTATATAAATTTACCCACGGAACGTGCACATGAAGTCCTAATAAATATGTATGCCTTTTCATCCAAACCCTTTACTATGTATGACTCCTTTGTGTAATTCAGATCCTGTGCGGTGTAAAACTCACCCTTTCCCTCTTCCGAGAAAGAGAGAGAGAGAGAGAGAGAGAGAACCTGAGCTCCACTCTGGAGATTATCTCTTCCCACCTTGCAAACTGACACTGGCGACAGAGCTCCCTTTTAGCTGTTTCACCATCTCCATGGTCTTTTGGATGACGCTGCCTTTTTGTTTCTCAATTATGTAAAGTTCATTCTCACCTCTGAGACTTTGTACTTGCTATTCCCTTTGCTCGCATCCCCTAATCATCCTGTCAGGCTCTTTCTCTTTCTGCGCTTGTGGTTATTTACCTGAACAGAAGACTTCCCTCCCACCTCACCTTTCTAACTAAAGCTGCCCCTTTCTACTATCGACAACAAAGAAACCGTACTCTGTAAAATAACTCAAGGAGGGTTATTCTGAGCCAATTTTGAGGACCGTGACCAGGACTACACCCAAGAAGCCCTGAGCACGTGCACTTGTGGTGTTGGGGTGACAGTTTGGTTTTAGGGAGACAGGAATTACAGGTGGGTCATAAATCAATATGTGGAAAATGTATATTATTTTGGCCAAAAAAAAGTGGAACATGTGGAGGGTGGGGGTAGTGAGTGGTTTTAAAGACCCTTTAAACCCACAGGTAATAAGGGAATTAAAGGTTCTTCAGCTGACAGTTGGCTGAGTTAGGCTTTGTCTAAAACACCAGCAGACAGTGAAAAGGAAAGTTTAAGTTTGTTAACTGGAGAAAAAGTACTGGGAACCTGCATGTGGTTTGTTATGTATATTGAGGACCTGAAAATAGGCCTTGTATAGCCCCAGGCCTGTTATTGAGCCATAAAGGCATCTTTAAGGTGGGGTGAGGTGGGGTGGGTTTGGGGGATGGGAAGGATGAGGCCTGTCTGATCCCCATCTCTTGGTTAGCAACTCTGTTTTAGGAATCCCTTTGCCCAAGAGGGCACCCGTCAGTCCGTCCCTGAACAAGGAGCCTTAAGATTTTATTTTAGTTCACACTACCACATCGGTCATCACATTTTGTAATTATCTCTTTACATGGACATTTACTCTTTATTGTATGTCTATCCATGGAAACCTTGTCTGCCTTAATCATTGCTGTCTCTCTGTGCTCACCACAGACCCCGTGCTCAGGAGGAAGGAAAAATAAAACAGAAGCCACGTCATGTTTGCATGGGAGGTTGCCCTCCCAGAGATCCCGTGCTCAATATTTACATAGAGACATTTTCACGTTAGACAAAATTTGATCCTCTATGTAAACGTGCTAAATTATTTTAATACCCAGGGGTCATATTACAGCATAGTCCCTTTAACAACATCTGCCTTTGTTTTATATATCATCAGGACATTGTCCCTCTGAAATTTCAATCAAAACTGTTCCAAGCAGTAGAACTAGCCCGTAGTGGAAATTCTGTAACAGTAATAAGATCAGGACTCTAATCCTGATTTTATCCCGACCTTTAAACCATGGATAAAATTGTTAACATTTTAAAAAAATGTTTCGCTTCATTGCCCCTTTGTGAAGTGGGCATGATCACTCAGGCCTCGGAGGAACTGACTAGGCGGGCTGGGTGAAAGGACTAACAGCTTATTTATATGTTAAAAGAGTCCCTTAAGGGCAAGCCCACTGTTAGATGCCTTGAAAAGGAGAATGGTTCTAAAGCCAAAGGCAGGAAAGGAACTTTCTCAAGCCAATCTAGGTTATTGTACTAAGTGCTGTTTTTCGCAGCATAAAGAACAGCTTCTCACTTTTGTGTGACACCCTCTGGAGGGAAAGGCAGCCCTTCCCCGGGAGCTTCTGGCTTTGCAAACAGATCAATGACTCCTGTAAGGGAGGCTGCAGTCAGAGAAGAAAATTCCTGGGGAGGCAACAGTTCTCTGCCCTGTGAAATGTCGCCTCACAGAGGATGCAGAAGCAGGGCTTAGAAGCAGGGTTTTATAACTGGAGGCATCGTAGGGATGGTGAGCCCCACAGGCCAGGAACTAGCCCACTTCACATTCTCCTGAGATAATGTAAATATAATCTCACGTAGGTGGAAAACAAGCTTCTTCTAATCTGCTCTTGAACCTTTCCTCAAACCTGGTGAATGGAAACTGAGGCTTATGTTTTAACAAAATATAAAATAAAATAGTAAGTTAAACCACTTGAAACATAAGGAAGTTAGTGCTTTATTTGTTCCAGGCACCCTGCTAACCATAGGGGTTTCAGTGGATAATATTAAAGAAAATATGCACACACCCTATCCTCATGGAGTTTATTTTTATCAATTGATCCTCATGTCTCAAATTCCAAATTTATTGTTTTGTGTTTTTAAACTAACAATCACTTTTTTTAATCTAATATTTTCAGTACCAACTTTGGTAACTTTTCTCAGCTAATTCAGATCTTTCCCTACGATTTCTGGATTCTCCATTAATTAACTATTCTTTTCCTTATAAGAACTGGCATTAGAAAGGGGTTTCAAGGAGGGTGGGTGGAAAACTGGGCCTGCTGGACCAGGAGGTCTGGAGGGCCCATGAAAATGTGGGTATGAGGTAACCTAGGCAACCAATGACCAATAGAAAGAGGAAATAATCAATGACCAGTTGAAAACTGCAATACTGCCTGCAGGCACAGAGAAGCCATTGAAAGACCTGCAACCAATTTGAAATGGAGAGAGTATTTACACCCCTGCAGGCCGCTGGGTCTCCCATCTCCCACCTTCTCTCTATCATGAGATGGACCCACTTCCAACTCTGTTTGGAAGTGCTCAAAACTTTCCTTTTTTTCTTCCTGCATAGAATTTCTCTTTGTTACCCTTAAACTTGTGCAAGTTACTTTGCTCTCTATTCATGCTTCCTGTGCCGTTCGCTCCAGTTTTATTTCCCGGTTCCATTCATTTTTACTTTCAATTACCACAGCAGATCAGTTGAACTTCCTAGCTCAGCCAAGTAACAGAACCAATCAACTGGATTTGGGGAACAGCACTCCCGATCTCCAACACATTATACTCTTTTCTACAAATCTTAATCACCACTTTCATAAAAGTGGCTTCCATGCGTGGTGTGGTGTTGCCATCCTGTCCATCCTTTCCAGCAGTTTTATGATGCATTTGATTAAGTCATTGTCTTTCATAAATACTGTACTTAATGAGATCAGCCAGCAGTTATTAATCATCTACTAAGAACAATCACGGATGCAAGATTCTCTGTGGGACCCACTCTCAATTTTGCAAATGTTTTGTTTGTTGATTGTTTAGTATTCAGAATAAAATAAAACAATCAGATTCCTGTGGTAGATTGTTGCAACAATTATGTCCAAAATATTTGCACTACCATCTAGCAATCTCTCTAGGGAAAATCTTCCCACGATGACACTGGGCTTGCCGAGTGACGTTTTGGGGCCAATAGACAGTAGCAAAAGTGATATAAGCAAGCACATGAAAAGAGAATTCTCATTTGGATTTCCTATAACAGGTAAGGAAGGTCTGGCTACACTGCTGGAAGGTAAGAGAACAGAGGAATAAAAATGGAGCTCCCCTTCCCCCGCAGCGAACTCCCAGTGATCCTCCCTTCACCTGGCAACCACCTGCACATCCCAGATGGAGACCCAGCCAAACTCAGCTTAGCCTGGCCCAAATCAGCTGAACTACCTGCTGAGTCCAGGCCAATTTACTCTCAGAATTGTGAGCTAAATAATTGATCGCTTTCATAAACCACTAAATTTTGAGGTGATTTATTCTGCAGCCAAAGCTATCTAATGAAGTGTCTAAGAATTTTAAGTACGCAGATAACTGTCCATGGTGCTGGTGATTCTAAATAGTCTTGTGTAAATGCAATTGCTGCCAGGTGTATGTAATATCTCCCAAAACTTGAAGCTTCAAGTATAATCTGATGTAGTTCATATTATGATGGAATTGGAATATTTTATTGTACATTATTATGTTTAATAAAATCTGAATGAAAGCTTTGTAATTTTAATCTTTTATTTCTTTGAGAAGTTGTACAGGTCAGATAAAAATGGATTGTTTTTAATAAAGAGTTTTTCTTCTTTAAATTTTTTTTAATAATTTGTGGTCGTCACAAATAATGTTTAGCTTGCAGTCTTATTTTTATGTATATTTCATGTAGGTCTTTATGACTCTGTATTAAAAGTTTTGTCTTTTTTATATAAAATCTGAGGTGTGTTAAAAACCGTTGAATTAATTCTTAGGACACTTTTGGCTCTTATAGCTTCCAAATACATCCCAAGGACTTCTAATAGTGTAGGAGTTTGGTTTTACTTTTCTATTTTTGGCACGCAGCAAAATGGTAATTCTTTAACAACTTCTGAAGTTGTCATAAAACATCCTCAAATATATATAACACTAAAAATATATCTAGCCAATAAATGGAGGTATTTTGGTGTGTTACGGACTCTTTATAATGGGCTTTCCTGTTATAAGGATGTACAAGGCATACAAAAAATACAGATGCACAATAAACATCTAGTTATTGAGAAAAATACTATACTTTAGAATATATTGAATGTGTGTGGTTGTGTTCAAATAAATTTTACTAAAATGTTTCCTCATTGATATTCAATTATATATGATATATTTTGTGCACCTTGTTTTTAAGAATTACAAGTTTTAAACAATATAAAGCAATATATTTCACTTAAAGGAAGAATATAATTTAAAACACTGCCAATTGAAAGTTTTAATCTGCTAAGCCCCAGTCATTATTGTAAACTGGCTGGCAGGTGTTTTTTTTTTTAATTCTACATGAGTTTTCCTGACATTCTATTATTAAAAAAATCTTTGTTTTAAAGCAATTTATTTTTTTTCTATCCTGTTTATAACTTTTCTTAGAACTTATGCTCAATCAACAAAGACTTTTAAACAATATTTTATAAAGATAGTTTGACTCCATAACATTGAATACAGGGCGGGAGGGCTACAACCACAGTATTAAGTCATGATAAATACTGAAATGAACCCCGTAGTATTTTTAGGTGGCTTATCTTCCTTTGGAAAAGTACTAAAAGGATTTCATTTTAGAGAAGGTCACAGAGGCTTAGTTCTCATGGAATATAATTCTAATTTCATGGACAAAATTAACAGGGTTTGTATTTTTTTTTTTTTTTTGCAATTTTTAGCCGGGACCGGGTTTGAACCCACCACTTCTGGTATCTGGGGGCTGGCCCCCTACTCCTTGAGCCACAGACCCGCCAAGGTTTTGCATATTTCTTTACATCATAATGTATAAAAGCTCCTGTTAAAAATTAAGCATAGAGAATGTACATTAGTTTGTGGCAAGAAGAAGGTAAGATGTATTTCTGCCTTGTGGGAGTTTTTAGCTAAAAACAGACTAACTCTAAATAGAGATAACTAACTAGAAATAAAGGGAGTACAACTACTTATGTTAAGTAAGTAGACAAAATGATGAAACTCACATCCATATGTGAGGCACGTCATACGTTGATGCCTCTTTAATATTTGGCCATAAAAGTAACAGCTAACATTCAAGTGTTTATTCTGTGCCAGGTCCCATGCTAAGTGCTTTGCCTCATTTATTTATCCAATGACATTAATTAACGTGGTTCTATTATTCTCATTTTATAGCTTGGTGCTCAAGGTAATAAAGGTGCTGGTGTTTAGATTAAGATTCAATATTGAATGGCTGAGTAAAGGGTCTAATTTGTCATTCAAGCGGACTTTGTACAGATACAATAAAATATTCAATCAAAATTTTTCCAAAACGCTGGGTGACTGGCAGTGGATTTAGAAGATACTGGCAGATAGGAAGCTGCGTTTAACTGGAGACAATGAAGGGACCAGCAAAAATCCAAAGAAGATAATAAGCAGATAAAGGGGCATGGTTTTATGATTTTGAGTGTTAATATATTTTTGTTGCCTAAACAGACATCTCTTTAATCTGCTTGATTAAAAAAAAATAAAAAGATAAATTTTTTAACAGGTTTAATAATCTCTCTAAATTGTTTATCAAATTGAATTTTATCTGTCCTTGATCCAAAAAGATCACACCTACAAACAAAACAGTTGCCAGAAAATGTGATGCAGATAATAAAATAATCATGTGTATCACCAGGAAGAAAATAAACAATTTTACTTTCATTTCGAAGAGAATGGAAACAATAATTCATGGACATTTCAGGATTCATTGTTTACTAGTAAGAATTTTTAAGAAGAAACAGAAATTTAAAACTACTACTAATGATGATTGTAAAGATAAAAGTTCTGAAAGAGAGGGATTTAACTAACAGATGGGGAAAAATATTGAGATTTTGAATAGCAGCGAATGAATCCTTTTGATGCTTGGAAATTCAGCCTGTTTGGGGTGAAGTATGAAGAAAATCATTGTGGAGGTTTATTAATAGTATGGCTCAGACGAATTAACACTGAGGGCACTCCAAAATTATACCAATCACAAGAATTAATATGGAGAAAATTCCTGAAAGACACTGAAATACAAAGAAAAAGTTTTTAGCTTGTTTTAACTTCATGTAATGATCCTAACACATTCTCTTTGTACTTTGAGTAGAAGTAAAAGCTTCAAAACCCTAAAGGATGTTTCAGTGGAATCCTCCAAAGTCTTCCCAAATTCATCCTTTATAGCCAGTTACAGTACAAAAAAAAAAAAAAAAAATCAGTTTTCTAGCTTGAAATACCTATGGTAATACTGTGGATTATTTTGAGGCATTCGAATTCATGTTATTTTTGAGAACATAAAGGAAGTTTATTGTGTGATAAAATTGAAAAGCACAAGATGTGTATTATGTAGGGAAATGATGGCAGATAAATGTCTGATAAGAATATCTATTATTATAAAGGGGGATGGAACTGAAATAGAATAGACAAGACCATTTTAAGAAAATAAATTACATCTTATTCTACATTCTTGTGTGCTACCTCTTTGCTTCAGATACTATATGGTCTATTTCTGTTCATAAAATGTTATTGCGTGTGGCATAAATATTCAGATTTGTCATTCTCTCTTCTTTTGCATCATAGAACAATATTAAATGGAGCCCACTTATCAATAGGAGAGCATGTTCATTGACTTTCTCAAGCAATTTTATTTTATCTCAGACACACGCGAAAAAGAAGAGAAAGATTTATGTAGAGTGTCATGCTTGTTACCAGAGCACTTATCGCTGGTAAAGATGACTCTGCTAATTACTGCAGATCACAGGTCATGACCTTCACTGTGGCTCTGATTTAACTGGTGTAAACTGAAATGGTCAGCTCTTGCCAGTTAGAACTTAAAAGTGACCTTTGTCGGGGCTTGATAGCCCAAAGTATGGTGCCCTGGCATGCTGAATACTTTGAACTTGAGGAAACTGAAAGGGCATCAGAAGAGAGATCTTTCTGAGCTCTCTTAGGCAAAACCCTCAAGACCTCAGAAGTATCAAAGTTTCTGTCTGATCTTATCCGGCCCTTCTGTCTCATAGCTACCTTCTCCCCCGAGTGAAGCTATAGAAACAAGACTCTCTCTTTCCCAAGGCAGGTCAGAGATATCAGAACTTCTTTTCCCCCAAGCCAGCCATAGAAACCTAAAAGTATTATTTGAACTTTCCTCCACCTCTCTGTGTAAAAACTGACCATAATTAAATATTCTGAAGTCCCTTATTTGATATTAGATCATAACGTGCTCGTTCCAGAGAGGAGCCTGCCCCTTTCCTGGGAGAAAGAAATTCTATACTGAGAGCTCAAGAAAAGCCTGAACAGACAGGCCTTGCTGGGTCTCCCTTAGTCTGTTTCCACTGGGTCACACTCCTTGTGTCCAATCACAGTTCTAAGAGGCTGTCAACTCCTCATCCAATTTAAGCATAAAATCAGTCTTCATTCAAAAGGTTTTCGTGTAAGTAAAACTATGGCTAAGTGACTTTGTTAGGCTTTTCTCTTCTTAATCCATCTTGTCAGTTTTATTTCAGCCCTAACCAGACATCCTGGGAGCAGTGAGGAAATTTTTCCTCCCTTCTATTTTCAATCCAATGAGACTAGGTAGCTGTAATAATTCTAGAAATACGTAGTTGAAACATGCTAGAAAGTTGTTGTGACTTAATTTTGGTAGTGTTAAGTAACCTGTAGAAAGCTTTCCAAATTCAGCTTAGAAATCATACCTTTGTCTAGGTGTCGTGCTCTTGTCCTGCCAAGATGAGACACAGATTTCTTTTATATATTCTCCTGGTACCTTGTGCTTGCTCCCAATTTAGCACTTGTCAAGTTGCGTTGTTTACTTGTCTGTGTCCCCGACTAGATGGCATTTTTCGAAGGGACTTTGCCAGCCATGATTGTTGTAAAATGAAAGAAAGAGCAAATGGCGGGAAATGTACAGGGTAGGAAGACAAGGCAATGAAAATAGTGATGCATGTGGAGAAGGGGAAAGAATCAAAGTCTGTCTCTTAAAATTCAGAGAGAGGAAGAGAAGGCTGACTGTTGGTGGAAAAAAAAATACTAAACTAAAATTAATCGGTCGTGTACAGTCACTTACAAAGGATGTGTGCTTAGAGACAAAAAATTTAGTAAAGCAGCTATTATAAAAGGTAGAGTTGATGATGGCTGATGGCTAAAAACAAAAGTGATGATGATGATGTGGTAGTGACGGTGATGGCAGAGAAGAAATTAAAAGAACAGCCTTGCTTTTAGGGTAAAATCCCTCTCTCAGTATTTTTATAATGTTGTAAAGGACTCTTTAATATTTTTAAAAATACATTGTTAGCTAGGGTAAAATGAATTAATTCATACAAGGAGATTACAAAGAATAAGACTCATGTTTGTGACTATTTTAAAGGGGTACAATATGATTTATGCATAAGACCATTCAATCAAAAAAGAGGACATCTCAAAATGTTGAAACCAGGGGAAACAGTCTTTCCATATATGTACCCCTCATTACCATACTTGTAGAGTATGTATTTGCCTTTTATATCTATTTGCTTTACTTTAAGTAAGTATATATCAGTGATTTCATACATCTGTGGTTTATTTTATTTAATGTATTCATTAATCTACTTTAGTAAAATTTGATTACTTTCCTTACTTTTTTCCCCTCGCTTTTTAAAGTAAGAGTAGTAATTCTGTAGTCGAGACGTCAGGGCCACCAAATAAAATATATTCAGGGGAAAATGAACTAACCATGTCACTAATGAATGTGTCAAACACACCCTTCTAATATATCACAAAACTATCAGGAAAGGGCTAGAAGAAAGAATTAACTAAGTTTCTTGCTAGTTTATGGGAGATTGGGGTTTGTAATGACTTGATTATTAATGATATCCAAGAAAATTCAAAATGAACATAAAGTCTATTAAATCAGCTATTCTTTCTTTCTTTTTTTAAAATTACCTCTCTGTGATTTCTGATTTAGGAGAAACTGTGTTACCTTTATACATTTTACCTCTTACATGTTTACATGGATGGAGCTGGAACATATTCTTCTTAGCAAAGTATTTCAAGAATGGAAGAAAAAGTATCCAATGTACTCAGTCTTACTATGAAACTATAGCCCAAGAAGAAGGGGGAAAGGGAGTGGGAGAAGGATGGGTGGAGGGAGAGTTGTTGGTGGGACCACACCTACGGTGCATCTTATAAGGGTACATGTGAAATTTACTAGGTGTAATATAAATGTCTTAACACAATAGCTAAGAAAATGCCATGAAGGCTATGTTGACCAGTTTGATGAAAATATTTCAAATTGGC
>CAUYQV010197738.1:0-15377 GCA_963574575.1 Galagoides demidoff | reverse complement strand
AAAAAAGGAGTTGGTTCCTTCAGAGACTGTGAAGAAAATCGTACTTTTCTCCTAGATGTTGGTGGGTCGCTGCAAAACCCTTCGCTCAGAGGCTCATTAGCCTAATTTTTGCCTTCATGTTCACATGGTGTTCGTTTGCTCTGTGTCCCTGTGTTTCGGAATGTCCCCCCCCCCCCCACTTTTTTTGCAGTTTTTTTTTTTTTTTGGCCAGGGCTGGGTTTGAACCCACTACCTCTGGCATATGGGGCCGGCACCCTACTCCTTTGAGCCATAGGCGCCACCCAGAAGGTCCCCCCCCTTTTTTTTTTTTTGAGACAGAGCCTCAAGCTGTTGACCTGGGCAGAGTGCCATCACAGCTTACAGCAACCTCCAACTCCTGGGCTCAAGTGAGTCTCCTGCCTCCGCCTCCCAAGTAGCTGGGACTATAGGTGCCTGCCACAACGCCCGGCTATTTTTTGGTTGCAGCCATCATTGTTGTTTGGCGGGTCTGGGCTGGATTCTAACCTGCCACATTAGGTGTATGTGGCTGGCGCCTTAGCTGCTTGAGCCACAGGCACCAAGCCAGAATGTCCCCTTTTCAAAAGACAATAGCTGTAGTAGTTTAGGGCTCACTCTAATGACCCCATTTTAACTTGTTGACACATTCTGAGGTACTGGGGGTTAGAACTCCAACATATCTTTTTTGGGTGGAACACAATTCAGTGCATAATATTTAGGAAGGATGAGGCTCAGGTCACTTGTGATTACAGCTTCTCTGTAATCACAGTTGCAGGGACATTCAGAGGCATCTTGTAGAGAGTTGAGTCAAAGGTGGGGAAGAAGGGAGAGTTGGGGGACCTGTGGATAGGAGCTGGCTTACGGTGTTCCATCCTAGGTGAGCCTTGAGGTCATTGTACGGGGGCCTAGACTTCAGTTTGCATCCTCACAAATTGGCAGAATTCCTAAGTCCATATTGTGAATGTGAGTGTAGACCCGTTTAAAGGAAGTGCAGGTCTTTGCTTTGCTGCTTATTGCCTGTCTGGGAAGATGGGAGTGTTCCAGGGCTTTTAGAAGCTGGGTCAGGGGCATGGGAGAAGGATCCCAGTGGGCCTCCCGGCTGCATAACATAGACAGCACTCACCTAGCAGGCCCCTCTCCTGGTGCCAGGCTCTGGTCAGGTTCTAGAGTGGGTGGCTAAGGGTTGTGTTGAGGAGGCAGATTCAGACAGACAGTGGTCATTTGAAGTACATGCATTTTAATAAGAATATGAGGCTCTTGTGAATGATTGGTGTGTTTTTACTGTCGCCGGTGTCCATCGTGCCTGGCACTCTGTGTTTATGGAAAAAATTATTGTTACATTTATGTGTATTTTAACAAATACATGGTAGGGAAGTAGGGATAGGTGCCTTGTAGAGGAAGGAGAGCCCACTCCTTGTTCAGGGTGTGGTGGTTATTCTTTAGAAACCTTTATCAGTTAGCAGTGTAAGATTGGTTAATAATACCTTGTGTGTGCACTCTCCTATGTGTATGAAAAAGATTACACCCTTACACCCTACCCCCTTCCTCCACAGTTCTTTATAAACTAATCTCAGAAGTGTCATACCATCACCTCTGCTGTGTGCCTTTGGTCACACAGACCAACCCTGGAACCTGTGGAAAGGGACTCCTTAAAGCCATGAATATCAGGAAGTGAGGACTGTTGGGGGCCATTCTGGAGCCTGCCTTCCAGATTTTCCCAATGTTTGTATAGCCTCAGGGTCTGAAATTAGGATGGCTTCACTAAACTACTGTTGGAGAAATCTAGGGACTGAGAAATAATCCAACAGCACTATTTTTGTTATTTCCCCTCTTCATTATATATTTCTCTTTAATAAGAACTTGCTTTTTTCAACTGAATTTTATTTTAGCTTTTTACTATGGAAAATTTTGAAGTTTAAAAAGGGCAATGAACACGACTGGCACGGTGGCTCCTGCCTATAATCCTAGCACTCTGGGAGGCCAAGGCCTGATTGCTTGAACTTAGAAGTTTGAGACTTTCTCCACTACAAATAGAAAAAGCTAGCTGGCATTATGGCAGGCACCTGTAGTCCCAGCTACTTAGGAGCCTAAAGCAAGAGGATTACTCAAGCCCAAGAGTTTGAGGTTGCTGTGAGCTAGGATGATGCCACAGCACTCTACCCAGGGCAACATAGTGTGACTCTGTCTCAAAAAAACCCCAAAACCCCAAAAGGGTAAAGAACAACAAAATGAACTTCCATGTACCCAGCACCCAGTTTCAACAGTTATCAATTCATGGCCAATCCTGTTTCACATATACTTCAATCACTCCCTTACCCTTGTTATTTTGGAAATAAATTCTAGGCATAAGATCATTTCATTGAATATATTTCATATTCACATATCTCTGAAAAATAGGGAGTCCTTTAAACATCAAACAATGCTCAGAAATTAATCTTCAATAGCATCAAATAAACTATAGGATTTAAATTTCCCCTATTGTCTTATCCTTTAAAAATATTTTTTAGAGTTTGTTTGAATTAGGATCCAAGTATAGCTTACATGTTATAAATTCCAAGGTCTTAGGTGTTATATTTTTACTGTTTCAGGATTTTAGATTAGAAGAATGGCTTTGGTTATTTCATCCATTTCCATCTTTTACAGAAAAACCAAGGGCCACATGGCTGGCTCATTTAAGATTAGAATCTGGACCTTATGCTTATTACTCTGAGATACTACTTTACCTTAAGCAGAAATTTTTTTTTTTTTTTTTTTTTGCAGTTTTTGGCCAGGGCTGGGTTTGAACCTCCACCTCCAGCATATGAGGTTGGCGCCCTACTCCTTTGAGCCACAGGTGCTGCCCTGCAGAAAATGTTCTAAAGGCATACCCTTGCAGAAAAGTTTTCCATTGTTTGATTCCTCTGCATATTACAAGCAATGACAGGGACTTGGGTATTCAAATGCAAAAGTTCATGGTACCTTTATTCTAGCTTTGAAATTCTGCTTAGGGTTATATGGTGGCCCTATCCACTGTTCTCTCCTTATGTCAGCCTTTTTTTATTTTTTTTATTTTTTTATTTTTTTAGTTTCTGGCCGGGGCTGTGTTTGAACCCACCACCTCCAGCATATGGGGCTGGTGCCTTACTCCTTTGAGCCACAGGTGCTGCCCATGTCAGCCTTTTTAAAAGGGTACCTATGAGGCTTGTCTATAAAGTAAAGTGCTGACTTTTTCTACAAAGATCCTGAATCACTCCCTGTCTGGTGCTTTAAATTTGCCATTTGATACTTACTCATTGTAGAGTTCTGGCTTGTATACGCTTTTCCGAGTGTATATGTTCTTTTCCCTGTATCCTTAACCATATGGCCTAGAATTCATAGTGATTCCTCAGTCTTTATTGTTGGATTATTTTATTATTATTATTTTTGAGACAGAGTCTCACTATGTCGCCCTAGTTAGAGTGCTGTGGCATCACAGCTTACAGCAACCTCAAACTCTTGGGCTTAAGCGATTTTCTTGCCTCATCCTCCCAAGTAGCTGGGTACAGGCACCAGCCACAATGCCTGGCTATTTTTTGTTGTAGTTGTTATTATTTGGCAGGCCCGAGCTGGGTTCAAACCCGCCAACCCCAGTATATGTGGCTGGTGCCCTAACCACTGACTTACGGGCGCCAAACCTGTTGGGTTATTTTAAAAAGTTTCTAATGCTTTGTGATTTATTAAATTTTAGGCATTTCTTGTAACTTTTATATGACCTGAAGCTTTGGGAGGCTATGGCACTAAGGAGGCACTTAGCTTATCAGTGGAACAGAGTCTTCACTGTGTGTGGTTTGCCTTTTTCGGTCTCCCAAGTTGAATCAGCAGTTTTGCTGTTTTTAGTGCTTGATCTCCTATCTCGTGATGGGCTAGGTTGGGAGCCTCAGTGTTTGATAACTTGGATCCAAAAGAATTCTGAGCATCCTGGTCATGTACCAGAGTATATATATGATTGTGGGTGCTTTGTTCTGTCTTCCTCAGGCCCGTCAGCTCATCCTGCAGCATGGCCTGACACTCAGTGATCTGGATCGACACCCAGAGGTAAGAGAGAGAGTCAGACTGCTGTGTCTGTCTCCTTTTTTATGGCTGCCACTTGTTTGTAGGTTTCAGATATTTTGTCAAGTGTAGGGAAAAGATGAGTTAGTTATACTAACTTTTTATCTGGGACTCTGAGTGTTAATCATGGCTGAGGTCACAGGTGGAGAGGTGGTTAGTTTCTAGTATGTTCCTTCTGGTTTAACTCTGAGGGCTCGGTCTCAGTGTAGTGAAGAGGATGTGGACAAACCCAGGGCTGGACCTAGGGCGGGATCCAGGGCTTCCAGAGGTCCTCCTACAGAGGTAGGAGCCAGCCCTCAGAGCTTACCTCTAAGTGAGGTAAGAAGGAATCATCTGAGGCAGTCATGGGCATTTGAAGGCAGATTAAAATGAAGTTTTGTGATAAAGACTATTAAGTACAGGGGCAGTCCTGGACAGTGGAGACTGGAGTTGGTATGGGTGGGCAATACTGCATATCATCCTACCTGGCACTTTCTGAGATTGATCTCTAATCGGTACCATAATCTTCCCACTTTATAGATGTGAAAAGGCACAGAGAGAGTAAGTCATTTGTGAAGGCCACACTGTAAATGGAAGAACAGAATTTGAACTCCGGTGCTCCTGGTTCTAGAGTAATGCTAGTTAGAATTTTGTGGGAGAAGGTAAAAGTTTGAAATGAGTTGTAAAGGCTGTGACAAGGGCAGGAGAGAACATTCCCGAGAGGGGCGGATGGGAACCACAGAAACATTTCCGCCTGGGCATGTGAGTATATGAGCACACTGTTCATACTGGGGTGATAAGGACAGAAGGAGTGGAATGAGCTGGTGATGGTGAGGAAAGAGAGAGAGGGTAAGCAAGGCTGGATTGAAAAAATGAGGGGAGGGATGAAAAAATCCAGGATGGTGTCAGGACGTGATGGTGGTCTGGTAACCCATGTAGCCATGGTATGTTTGGACCTCAGAGGGGTTATTAAGAACCACGAGAGCTGTTGGGGATTGTCTATGGACCATAGCCTGGTAGAGACAGGCAGATTATCTGTTCAGTGGTTGTGAGGAGAATGCTTTAGGCTGAAGATAGGTTTGTAAACTAGATAAAAAGTTGCTACCTTCCATGTCCCAGAGAATTGCCATAGTGTGCAGCCTGGCCCAAGGCTTGGTGCAGACTTGGGGAATACAGGCTGTAACTTTAGACAAAGGCCCAAATCTATAAATAGATGGAAGCAAGTATGCCTCACATGAAACTATGTTGGCTTTACACTTGTGCCACAGTGCCCATGCCAAGCAACTTAGTAACTGCAACATGAATAGAATTTGTACCGTGCATGCTTCTGGTTTTAAAAAAAATGGACTTTAGGTTTCTACTTTGTCCATGCAGACTACCATGAGTGATGAGGAGTGTGTACTTTGTTTTTGAGATAAGAGCCTCAAGCTGTTGCCCTGGGTAGAGTACTGTGGCGTCACATCTCGCAGCAACCTCAAACTCTTGGGCTTAAGTGATTATCTTGCCTCATCATCTCCCTAGTAGCTGGGACTACAGGCGCCCGCCATAACATTTGGCTATTTTTTGTTACAGTTGTCATTGTCATTTAGCTGGCTTGGACTGGGTTCGAACCCACCAACTTCAGTGTATGTGGCTGGTGCCATAACCACTGTACTAAGAGTGCTGAGCCATTGATTTTGGTTTTTGAAAGATGAATGAACCCATTTGCCCCTTGACTGCTTTTGGAGCTGGTAGAACCTCCTAATAGAGTGCGTGGCAAGCCCAGACAAGTGGGGTCTGAGCGGTAGTGCTCCAAATAATTTCCAACTCAGGAACACATCGAGTGTCTGTTACCTTCTTTAGATATATCCCCTCATCTGATCTTCATGTCTACCTGAAATTGCCTGTGAGTTTGCCCACAATTAGTGCAGAGATATTTGTATCAGTTTTTCTTGGCTTTTTTCCTTCCTGTTGATCCTCTACCCTCCATGGAATTTAATGCCACAGATATACTGTATAGGAGGACCAAAAACCATTGTAATGGCTAAGATCTCTCTCTCACCCCCAAGAACTAATTTTTGCTTCCTGGGGCATGATATCACCCACACTGAGGATGCATGTTCTAAATAGTTCCAGCTTGTCCACAGAGAAGCCCATCAGTGTGAAAAGGAAGTCAGGAGTCATTGTGAGAGCTGTCCCAGGTTGAGTCCCAGGTCCTGTGCTGGCTTCCCCGTGACCCCAGTGGAGCAGCTTAACCTTTGGAGCCTCAGTTTCTTGATTTGTTAAATGAGACTACTGGACCTAGCTAATAGGGCCACAGAGGATCTGATGAGCTATTGTCCAGTCAGGATTAGCATACAGCCTCCCCTCGAGAGCTCTTTATCTTTTCTATATCTTTACTTCTAAGATTTTCTATATCTTTCCTTCTCTCTGACACAGATTGACCTCGCCATCGATGGTGCTGATGAAGTAGATGCTGATCTCAATCTCATCAAGGGTGGTGGGTGAGTGTTTCTTGCTAAAGATTGCCTACCAGTTGATCCTCAGCAAAGCAGGATGTGATACAGGATGAGCAAGTTGCCGCTGTGTTGGATGTGAATCTGTCTGTTAATTGCCTTAGATCCAGTCTGGTGTTTCTGGTTGGGAACAACAATCTGGTCATAAGGAAGCTGGGCCTTTTTAGTGCTCTTGTTCATCTTAGTGGACTCTCTGTGGATCTGCATTCAAACTTATTGTCTAGGCCAAATCAAAATATTGTTAGGCTAGATGATCAGGTCTATGGGCACCAATAAGCCACTTGTGCTTTAAAGCCATGCTTTCCTCTGAGCAGTTAGACATCTATTCATTCATTTGGAAAACATTAATCAGATACTCCTAAGTTGAGATTTGGGCAGGTAGGGAATGGTGAGTTGAAAAAAGTGAAGTCTTGTTCTGCTGGTTCCTACATAGTCAAGCAGGCTATTGAATGATACAGTATTTGTTTAAGATCACACGTTATTGTTTAGATGATTTTTATATGTGCTATTTAATTCTCTTGACTGCAGATAGGAGATAATTTAGATGCTTAGCACTAGAAGCAGGCCTGGACCCAGATCTGCTGATTTCCATGATCTGGGTGCTCTCCTTTCTGTCACCCTGTCAAATAGTTGATTGGGCACATTGTTCAAAGCTTGTCTTCCTCAGGTTATAGATCCTCCCATTCATACCATGTCTAGATGACGTCTCTCTAAACACAAAGCAGCTTCTCAGATGTGTTTTGGATGGGATTACGCCTGGCCTGAATGGGAACCATTGTCTGCTTTCTAGGTTTCCCCCAGATACAGGCTGGTGTTCCTGTAGTCCCTTTACCAGAAACAGCATGACGGATGGGGGATGTCCTGTTACAAATCAAAAGTTAAATGTCTCTTTAAGTGCCAGAAATGAGTGGATTTGGGGTTTCTTTATCTGATCTTAGCTCCCAGTTTGAGGTTTTGTTATACTCCTGTGTTCATTTGCTTCTTTTCTAACCACAGAGGCTGCCTGACCCAGGAGAAGATCGTGGCTGGCTATGCCAGTCGCTTCATCGTGATCGCTGATTTCAGGTACAGTTTCTGACATTCTGACTGCTGACTGAAGAGGGAGATTTAATCCCCAAGCCTCATTCCTGTTTTATAGAAGAGGAAATAGAGAGATGGAGGACGTCTCTGACTTTTTGAGACTGCTGGGTGAGACCCCTCAAAGGCATTGTCTAGGAGAGTTTATCTTTTGCTTCCAGGCTGAAGGTAGAGGTCGCAAACTGATTATATTACTATTAGGCTGAGGTAGGAATCTCTAGTCTTATTTCATGTATCCAGTGGAAGGGGGAGGAAATGGCCTGCCACCTGTTAACAGAGCATGTCTGGTGTATTGCTTGTGACATACCTGTGCATGTGAGGACAGGCAGCCTCAGAGTAAGCAGAGTTCAGCATACCCTGCTTCCTCTTGGGCAACTTGAAACATGTATTGTAGGCAGTCTTTGATGAGGCTCTCATATTTTCCTTTAAAGAGTCTGTTAGGATGCACTTGTGTTGCTATTAATTTAAAATACATGTATGTGTGTGTATTCACTTATTATAAAATATTATAGCTATAAGTAGAGCTTAAATATTAAAAGTCTATATAACCCCCAAGCGAGCCATGTCAGATTTTAACATTCTTGTCATACTTACTTCCAGCATCTTGTTTCTTTTTTGTTTGTTTGTTTGTTTTTTTTAGAGACAGAGTCTCACTTTATTGCCCCCAGTAGAGTGCTGTGGTGACACAGCTCACAGCAACCTCTCTCCTAGGTTTAGGTGATTCTCTTGCCTCAGCCTCCTGAGTAGCTGGGACTATAGGCACCTGCCACAATGCCTGGCTATTTTTTTGTTGTTGCAGTTTAGCCATGGTGGGTTCGAACCTGCTACCCTTGGTATATGGGGCTGGCGCCCTACCCACTGAGCACAGGCGCTGCCCAGTATCTTATTTCTTTTTCTTTTTTCTTTTTTTTTTTTTTTTGAGACTGGAGCCTCAAGCTATCCCCACTGGGTCGAGTGCTGTGGCATCACAGCTCACAACAACCTCCAGCTCCTGGGCTCAAGCGAGTCTCCTGCCTCATCCTCCCAGGTAGCTGGGACCACAGGCACCTGCCACAATGCCCGGCTATTTTTTGTTGCAGCCGTCATTGTTGTTTGGTGGGCCCGGGCTGGATTTGAACCCGCCACTTGAGCCACAGGCGCCGAGCCATCTCATTTCTTAAATAGTAAAACAGCCAATGACATTTGAAGCTCTGCATATACTACCTTTGATCACAGTGTTTGGCCTCCCAGCATCTCATTAACCCCACTCTTGAATTTGGTTTTTTTTACCATTGAGCTTACCTACTTTTCTTATGCTTTTTGACTCTTTCCAGGAAAGATTCAAAGAACCTTGGGGATCAGTGGCACAAGGGAATTCCCATTGAGGTCATACCAATGGCCTATGTCCCAGTGAGCCGAGCTGTGAGCCAGAAGTTTGGGGGTGCAGTTGAACTCCGAATGGCTGTTAACAAGGCAGTAAGTGTCCTCATTGGGGTGGAGGTGTTCTGGAGGGCACTCAGGTTCTCAGAGTGGTGTCCTCCTTTTTGTTCCAGTTAGGTCCTCTGTATTTCTACCAAGCAGTTGGTTTATATTTATTTGTTTAATTAGTAACTGAATCTGTCGCTGTCACCTGGGTAGAGAGCATTGGCATCATCGTAGCTCACAGCAACCTCAGATTCCTGGGGTTAAGTGATTCTTCTGCCTCACTCGCCCATGAAGCTGAGACTACAGGAATATACTGCAATGCCTGGCTGATTTTTCTATTTTTAGTAGAGTTGGAGTCTTGCTCTTGCTTAGACTGGTCTGAATTCCTGAGCTCAAGAGATCCTCCCACCTCGGCCTCCCAGAGTTGTAGGATTATAGGTGTGAGCCACCATGCCTAGCCTATTTATATTTTTATTTTATTTATTTATTTATTTATTTATTTATTTTTGAGACAGAGTCTTACTATGTTGCCCTTGGTGCCATGGTGTCACAGCTCACAGCAACCTCAAACTCTTGGGCTTAAGCGATTCTCTTTTCTCAGCCTCCCAAGTAGCTAGGCCTATAGGCTCCCGCCACAGCACCCAGCTATTTATTTTTTGTTGCAATCGTCATTGTTGTTTATTTGGCCCAGGCCAGGTTTGAATCTGCCAGCCTTGGTGCATGTGGCCGGTGCTGTAACCACTGTGCTACGGGCACTAAGCCTATTTATTTATTTTTAATCGATGTATTTATTTTTAGAGAATTGGCTTTGTTTCTATATTCAAACTCACTTGGCAAGACCATACTTAATATAGTGCATATCATTTTTTTTTTTTTTTTCCTTTCTTCTGACAGAGTCTCACTGTGTTGTCCTGTGTAGAGTGCTGTGCTGGGGTGTCACAGCTCAGAGCAACCTCAAACTCTTGGGCTTAAGTGATTCTCTTGCCTCATCCTCTCAAGTAGCTGGGACCACAGGTGCCTGCCACAATGATCGGTGATTTTTGTTGTTGTTGTTTCAGCTATCATTGCTGTTTTAGCTATCCCAGGCTGGGTTTGAACCCACCAGCCTCAGTGTATGTGGCCGGTGCCCTACCCACTGAGCTATGGACGCTGTCATAGTGCATATCCTTAATACAAAGGGAGAATAATTTTTTTCTCTTTGCTTTGGGATCTGACACGTTCCTCAGGTTCTGACCTTTGTACCCAAGGCCCAGAACATCCTGGTTGATAGCTGCTCAACGCCGGCTCTGGTGAGGCTCACTAGGGCAGAAGGTTACTTAGTTTCCACAGGGTAGTTTTCTTTTCCCTCCTTTTCCTGTCATTCTGTTGTTAAATGTGACAAGAAGTAGAATTTCTTGAGGTATGTGAACTGATCTCCCCAGGGATATATTCCAGTCACTTAGTTGAAGTATTTCATATTATTACTCTTAGCTTCTAATGTGGGTTACACAGAATTTTCCCCCTCCTCACACTTAAACAAACAAAAATAATAATCTACAAGCCAACTATAGTTACATATATGTATAACTGTATAAAAAGGTTGGAAGATAGAGAAAAGATCTGTAACTCTGCCCTGGTACATTTTTGTTTTGATACTTTTCCCCATTGTTTTCATGACTTAAAAAAGGCATAATCTTGGCATCCATAGCACAGTGGTTACGGTGCCAGTCACGTAACTGAGGCTGGTGGGTTTGAACCCAGCCTGGGCCAGCTAAGCAACAATGACAACTGCAAGAGAAAAATAGCCAGGTGTTGTAGCAGGCACTTATAGTCCCAGCTACTTGGGAGGCTGAGGCAAGAAAATTGCTTAAGCCCAAGAGTTTGAGGTTGCTGTGAGCTGTGATGCTGCGGCACTCTACAGAGGGCGACATAGTGAGACTCTGTTTCGGGGGTGGGGTGGGGTGGGGAAGCACAATCCTAATCCTCAGCTTAAAGGTCAGGAGGTGATTGTTGGAGGCGCAGGCCTGTACTCTCGTGCTTGCTCTCCCTCAGCTGGGCTTGTGTTACTTCGAGCAGAGCCCTAGCCTCCTGCCTCTGCAGCCTGCTGCCTCCACAGAGTTCTCACTGAGCTCCCACTTCTCCTTGGCCAATCTGTAGGAGTTCCTGGTGTGCTTCCTTTGACTTGTATTCTGTCAGTATTTGTGTTCTTAAGTACTCAAGTCTGTTTTTCTATTATCCAAAGCTGTTGAGGAATTCTGGATTAATTAACTAAAACCACCCCCTGTCTGTTTGGCCTCAGACCTGTCACTGCTCTCCCTGTCTTTCTTACTACTGGACTGCCTGATTGGAGGGAGGTTGTAGTGGATGAAGTAGCATTGCCTTGTATTATTGATGGTACTTTCTGTGAGGCTGTGGGAATGTTGTGTGATGTTGGTAATCTGTTGCTGTAGATTAGATTTTTTTTTTTTGAGACAGAATTTTCCTATGGCACCCTCGATAGAGTACTGTGGTGTCACAGCTCACAGCAACCTTAAACTCTTATGCTTAAGCGATTCTCTTCCCTCAGCCTCCTGAGTAGCTGGGACTACACATGCTCGCCACAATGCCTGGCTATTATTTTGGTTGCAGTTGTCTTTGTTATTTAGCAGGTCTGGGCTGGATTCGAACCTGCCAGCCGTGGGTGTATGTGGCCCAGTGCCCCTACTCATTGAGCTACAGGCGCTGAGCCTGTTGTGTAGATTTTCACTATAATAGCTAATTCTTTTTGAGTTCTTACTGTGGTAAATGTTTATGCATATAATTTACCTTATACATAAGCTGTGTTATGAAGTGGATATTATTATCCCTTTTTTGTAGTTGAGAAACTTGAGGCTCACAGAAAGTAGTGGCTCCTCTGAATTCTGTATCTGTGTGACACTGAGACTCAAATCTAGTCTTGGTTCCTGTAGCTCAATGGCCAGGGCACCCGCCACATACACCAGAGCTGGTGGGTTCAAATCCAGCCTGGTTCTGCCAAACAATGACAACTACAACCAAAAACTAGCCAGGTGTTGTGGCAGGCACCTTTTGTCCCAGCTACTTGGGAGGCTGAGGCAAGAGAATTGCTAGAGCCCAAGAGTTTGAGGTTGCTATAACCTTTGATGCCACCACATGCTACCAAGTGTGGAGACTTGTCTCCCCCCAAAAGACTCAAGTCTAACTCTTTCTGACTTCAAAACTGTTCATTACTACTTGACAGCATGCCTTTCTAGAAAGTGGGAGCACAAAGTGGGAGCACTGATTGGAGCTGGTTACTTAGGATTTCTGTCTTTTCTTTGCTTATTGCCTCCACTCTCCTGTTCTTCTCTGTCTGCTTGTTTCTTTGTATCCTTGGTCAATATGCACATTGTCTTCTAGGGTCCTGTGGTGAC
Source organism: Galagoides demidoff (assembly GCA_963574575.1). NCBI lineage: Eukaryota > Metazoa > Chordata > Mammalia > Primates > Galagidae > Galagoides > Galagoides demidoff. Next base: position 2,968 of record CAUYQV010197738.1, on the reverse strand, counting down.
AGATAATGGGAATTTTATCTTGGATTGGAAGTTTGACCGGGTGCACAAATGGAGTGAAGTGAATACAGCTATCAAAATGATTCCAGGTAACGCAAGTGGCGTGTGCTAGGCATATACATCCCTGCCCTTTATAACTGGTTTCTACTCCTGGCCACAGAAGGCACGATGGATGTCAGCTTTGGAAGACTTGGGTTGTGTTACCTACAGCTTCGTTTTTGTGCATCATAGCCTATTTGAGTTGGGATGGTTCTGAAGCTCATGGAAAGTCAGAGAGGGCTTCTTTTGAAATAAGGCCACCAGTTCTGGGTCTATCCTTTCCTTCCAAGAGCTGGAATGCTGCCTCTTTTTCTGGGCTGCTGGGAAAAATGACTCAGTTCACCCACATTCACTGGGTACATATCATAAGCAGGATGCTGTGCCACGTGATACAGGTTATGCCCTGTAGAATGTGGACTCTGTCCTCAGGCAGAGTTGATGTAATCCCAGGGAAATTTGTGTATGGCTGCGTAGAAGCCATGCCCACAATGAGATGGAGTAGATGGAGTAAACTAAATCCTATTAGAGGACTACTCAGAGCATGGAGTGCTGGAGTTTGCTTTCTTTGGGGAGTGTGAGGGAGTTCTGTGGTGTAGAGGAGATTTTCCACCTGTGCCTTAGCATGCCTAGTCTAGACACTGTGCTGTTTAAAAATGTCTCCTTTGATTTTAAAGGAGTTGTACATAGTATGAGGAGCGTCAAGCGATTTGCTCAAAACCTGCATCACCAGAAAGGGAGCCCTAAGTTGACTGTCTTTAGAACCTGAATGTTTAATCGTCACTTGCTCAAGTGCTGGGTGAGGAGTGTGTGTGAAGTGAACATTTGGAATGGTGGAGAGCCTTTGATGCAGCCTCTGCTGGGGAGTGACGGAGTAGGAGCCAGGATGGGGTCCCAGGTGAGGGCTGTGTGGGCAGTGTAGAGGTGAGTTTTGAGGATGGAGCCCTAGGCCAGGCCAGAGGAGGTATTGGGGGCTCCTTTGAATTGAGAGGATTCAGAAGTGCAGGCAGTCTTGAGAAGTAGCGGTCTCTGGGAATATTTCCTGTCATGAAATACTTCTGGGCCAGAACTAGCTAATGAGGCAGATAAAGTCCATGTAGCAGAGCATATTCTGGAGCAGACTGTCTAGATGAGGATCCTCACCCCACAGTGCTCTGACAGAATGGACTTGGAACAGTTAGTTAGCATTGCTGGGCCTCAGTTTCTTCCTCTGTAAAAGGGGAATACTAGTACTTACCTGGTAGGGTTGTTGGGCGGATTAGATGAATTAAAGCAGTGCTCAGTATACAAGAAGTAATTATTGAATGAATGAATCCCTAGGAAGAAACACACTATCTTCACCATTAATTAAATATACTACGTTCTAAATTATCCATGGGATTCACTGCTGGACCAGTGCCAAGGAAACTGCTCAGCAGTGTTGGTGCTGTACAGGTGGATTTCTTACAGTGCCCACTAGGTAGCGCTCTTGCTTCTGCTCAGACTTTTCTTGGCTTATTGAGACATTGGGACGTCCTTGGTAAGGACCTTTTCCCCATGCTTCGCTCTCCACGTGAGTGTGTAGAAGTTGCATTCTAGAGAAATTCAGAGTTGTATTAGGAATTTAGAGTGAAGAAAATCACAGAATAGGCTAGCTATTAAGTGATATGATATGATAACAACAGAACCATTAAGAGTAGTTTGTTGTCTCTTCTCGTTTTCTTTTTTCCTAATTCAGTCCATTTGGGGAGTGTCAGGGGAGGAGAAGTGAGTTTCCCTGTTCATCCCTGCCTCCCTGCCCTTGTCCTGTGTATGTTCATGTGCAGTGTGTAGGGACACTTGGAGATCAGCTTCTTTGGTTGTTTCATTGGATTCTGCCCAGAGCAGAGCAACTCTTTTTAAGGGCCAGAGCTGTCCGGGTTCTTTCCTTAAGTTCATACTTAGCAACTTCTACCCTTTCCACTGTATTTTATTAGGGGAAGGGGTGCTGTCAGTCACTCCCAGCATCTCAGTGGCCCTTCTCTACTCACTGGCTTTTCATCTGTTACATGACTCACTACCTCGTTGTATTTGTTTATTGTGAGCTGTCTTTGGAAGTTTTAATTTATCCTTTTGAATTTATGTAGTTCATAATTATGAGTAAATAATAACAAGTCCCTCTACCCCCTTTTCCAGCCAATTAGTTATCCTATTCAGAGGCACCCACAGTCAACAAAATTGGGTAGTGTTTTGACATGGTCTTCCATAAACACATAGACGAGACCTTCCCTGCCCCACCTGTTTTTTAACACAATTGACTGCATACTATATATGTTTTGTTTCCTGCTTTTTTTTTGGAGATTATTACATATTGGTTCACAAAGAGCTTCTCATTCTTTTTTTCCTAAATAACTATGTATTCCATTTTGTGGTTATGTAATATAATTTATTTAACCAGATCACCCCTAGTGGCCATTTATGTTTCTAATCCTTTGCTATTGCTACAAGAGAATTACTGAAGGAAGGATAATTGTGTCTGTGATTTTTGCTAGATGGCACCAAATTGTCACGTGTAGATGGTACCAATTTACCATTCTACCAGTAGGGTCATCAGTGTTGTCTCATTGTATTAATAGGTATATATGTGTATATGGAAAGATTTTTGGTAAAGGTCTCTTGTAGTTGTTAATTCTCTTTGTTGAATAGTGTTCCATTGTTTGTGTCTTAGTTCTTAGCTATTATGAAGAGTGCTACTATGAACATTTTATACATATCTTGCTGGCCTTGTGTAAGCCTAACAGTTGTGTGTTTAGAGTTGCTAGCTGTTAGGTATGAATATGTTAGGCTATGTAAGATGTACTCAGACATTTTCCAGGTGGTTTTTGGGAACTAGTTGACCCTCCACCATCAACATGTAAACGTCTTTGTGTCCTAGACAAGTTTTATTACACTCAGTTCTGGGGAGTGTGTAGTGATA
>CAUYQV010197736.1:0-10877 GCA_963574575.1 Galagoides demidoff | reverse complement strand
CTTGAGCCACAGGCGCCAAGCCTGTAACTACTTTTTACTTAGTAAACCCTTTTACCTTTTTTGACTTTTTGACTCTTTTGCAATAGCACAGCTTAAAACACTAACACACCGTCCAGCTGTGCACACTATTTTCTTCATATTCTCCTTCTATATGTTTTTAAATATTTTTGTATGTTTTCCCTTTTTAACTTTTTAATTCTTGTTGTTAAAAACTAAGACACAATCAAGCATGTCAGCCTAACGTATGCAGGATCTGTATGATCAGTACCGCTGCCCCCTTCCTACGGGAGAGTCTTCAGGAAAGATGATGCTCAGAGCTGCCATCTCCTGGGGTAGCGGTGCTGTTTCCTGGACACCTCCTGAAGAACAGCTTGAGACTTTTGTACCGTTAACTTATTTTTTACGTAAATGGAAGGAGTACACTAGAAAAAAAGATAGACAGTATATAGCACAATAAAGTCCATAAACCAGTGACATCACCAGTTGCCGTCAGGTACCATGACTACACGTGACTGTTCATGCTACACTTTCTATGTAATGATAGGCAACATTTACTCAGCAATTGTTTGGTACCTAGTGGCCTGCAGGGATTTTTCATGAATTGTCTCATTAAATCCTCCCCATTAGAAAAGTAGCTATTATATTCACTTTACAGATGAAAAAACTGAGATTTAGGAAATTTGGCTCTCTGTCAAAAGTCCTATATTTACTAATCAGTAGAGCAAGGAACCAAACCAAAATCTGACTCCAAGGCTAAAGCTCCTAATTACTATGTTATACTAACTCCAGTATTTTCCTCAACTCCTGTCCTATCTATTCATTTTTTGCCTACTTTTATTTCTTATTTCAGAATATTATGGGTGTACAAATGTTTGGTTACGTGAATGGCTTTCGTGCTGCTAGAGTCAAAGTTATAATTGCCCCCCTCCCCAAGATAGGTCCATTGTGCAGCTTAGGGGTGAACTTCCCTGTTCCCTCCTCCACCCTCCTTGGCTTGGTTCCCACTGAGTTTTATTGTCATATGTGCACGTGAGTGATGACCAGCTAGTTCCAATTCAATAGTAAGTACCTGTGATTACTTAAAACATGTGTAAGTATGTTTTTCCATTGTTGTGACACTTCACTTAGAAGAATGGTCTCCAGGTCCATCCAGCTTGTTACAAAAGGTTTGAGTTCATCATTTTCATTTTATGGCAGAGTAGGACTCTGTGGTATACATAGACCACGTCTCATTAATCCACTCACGTATTGATGGACACTTGGGTTGATTCTACATCTTTGCAATTTTGAATCATGCTGTAAACATTCAAATGCAAGTGTCTTTTTGATCAAATGACTCTTTTTCCTTTGGGTAAATACCTACTAGTGGGATTGCTGGAGCAAATGAGATATAATTTTGGTTTTTTGAGGACTCTCCACACTGTTTCCCACAGACTTGGCACTAGTTTGCAGCCCCACCTGCAGTGGACAAGTATTCCTTTCTCTCCACATCCACACCAGCATCTATTATTTGGGGACTTTTTGATAAGTGCCATTCTCTCATGTGACTAGCAATGCAGTTCCATCCACCTTCTCACCACACACAAGTAAGTAACGTGTCACACCACAACATTACAACAGCCATGACATCACTGGACAAGTGGGATCTCTCAGCTCCATTATAATCTCATGGGACCACCACCATTATTTGGTCTGTCCTTGACTGAAACTTCATATGAGGCACCTACTGTATGTATACAAATATTTTTCTGTGTCTACATCTGTCTCTATTTCTATTTCTCCCTCTGTCCCTCCTTCTTTTCTTTCCTCTCCCCTAGTATGAGGCATATAACTGAGGTTTTTAAACATCATAATCCTTCACTCAGAATAGCGACTAGGAGCATGAGGAATTCTATCTCTGCCTTCTCCCGCAGACGTGGACTGATGCCAAAGTGAAGACGTTTGCGAGTTTGGAACAGGCTGGGGGAAGGGTGTGGACTGTCATCACACTGGGATGAAGTCATCTTGACGCCCTCTGTCCCCAAATAACTTCTAGTTCCTAAAAGATAAAAACTGAGCAAGGCTTTGCAGCGCAGAGGCAAGCTCCTGGGGTGTTAAGTCTGGAGCCCGGAGTGTGAATCAGTCTCTTGTGACACCACCAAATCCTAAGGCCTGAGGAGGAGGAAAAAGGAAAGGAAGCGACGCATCGAGTGTGCTCGGGCGTGTTGTAAACTTGCCCACTTCGCAGCGTGGGGCTGAGTCTGTTATACTCTCTAAGTAGTCGAGGCAGACTGAGTCCAAGAGACGTGTGAGACTCCAGGGAGAAGGGACTGGAAGACTCAGATCCGTCATGGTGCCCTTGTGGGTGTTGGTGTGGCCAACAGTGTTGGCCTCAGGTTTTTCTTCTTCTCATGAGGGGTCATCCCAGATGAGGGGGCTACAGAGTCCTTGTGCCTCACAGCTGGAGGGGACCCCACTTGAAGAACAGTAGTGAAGAATCGGCAGGTGGATGTTGACAGAGTCAAGTGCTGAAAAAGCCCCATGTTTTGCTTAAAAATCAGTTCTAAATAACAAGCAAGTGCCTGGTGTAGATTTGAAAGCTGTGCTAAAACCTCAATTGAGTGAAAAAGATTGGTTGTAGAGGTGACCTTGAAACAGCAAACATAGCACATGGCTTCTTGTGGATGGGCACCAAGCCGGGGGTTATCTTCTGGATGCTGCAACTGGGTTTGGACACCGAGCCGGGGGTTATCCTCTGGATGTCGTGACTGGGTTTGGGCATCGAGCTGGGGGTTACCCTCTGGATGTCACGACTGGGTTTGGACACCAAGCTGGGGGTTATCCTCTGGATGTCATGACTGGGTTTGGACACCAAGCCAGGAGTTATCCTCTGGATGTCGTGACTGGGTTTGGGCATCGAGCTGGGGGTTACCCTCTGGATGTCACGACTGGGTTTGGACACCAAGCTGGGAGTTATCCTCTGGATGTTGTGACTGGGTTTTCCACCTTGATTCTGTTGACCAACACTTCTCAATAGGGACAGGCAGCAGGTAATATGATTCCATTCTACAAGTTAGCATTAGTTAGTGGAGGCTTGTAAGTGAGGGAGTTTAGCTGAGGCCACACCCCAAACAGGTGGCCCTTCCCACCCTGAGAGCTGCCATCTTCTTCGCACCTTGGGTCAACAGCACAGCCATGTGACTGGGGAACTCCAAGGCAAGCCCCACCCAGAGCTGAAACATCAAAGGCTATCAGACACTTTTTAAAAATCTCATAGAGGCTTAAAAATCATAGATGTTTATTTTTTTTCCTTCTATGAGTCACGTCCCAAGGCAAGCAGGCCCAAGCTCCCTGACAGCTCTGCTCCCTGACGCTCTGGGAGACCCCGTCTTCCTGTCTCATTGCTGCCCTCCTCATGTTGACCTCAATCCTAAAATAGTGACATCTGTGCTGCAGGAGGCAGGAGAGAGAAAGAGAGAAAAGAAGAACCAGGAAGAGCATGACTCGAGAAAGGATCCTGGAAATTGTGAGCGGATTTCCCACCCAGACTCCACTGACCAAACGTTAGACGCACGGCTATGTGTAGGAACAAGGAAAGCCTGGTAGGCGGTCACATGCCCCACTAAGCAGGAGAAGGAATAAGGTACAGGGGACACACACCTGTCTCTGCCAGGAGCACCTGGTGACCCTGCGATTTTCCCTGCCTATTTATAGGTCAGCCCAGCAGCAGCTCCTAGCATTGCAGCCAACTCAAACCTTCACCGCCCTCCCTCAAGCCTCCTCTGGTGACTCAAATGAAAACTGAAGTTGACTTTGCTTCAAGAACCATTCTGGTACAGGAATATCTGAGAAACCTGTCACTTCCCAAAGAAATGGAAAGTCCTGAGACTCTGACCTTGCAGCTTCCAAAGTTTGCTTCTCTTCTCAGACTAGACAAATACGTTCCCGCCGGGGGCTCCACTGGGGACCCTTCCACCAGTGACATCCTGTGAAGCTGAATATCCTATCACAGCAGCACTTGGGGGCTCAGCCAGTCACTCTGTCCCTGGAAAGGCCCCAAGGCCTGACAATTAAGTCTGTGACGTTGCCACTGTGCACTTAAGTCAGCAGCACTGTGCAGACAGCTCAGTAAGGCCCCCAGCCTTGGTGTATTAGCGGCTCACTGCCGTGTGAGTAGCGTTCATTATCATTGTTGTATGTTTTTTTTGTGCCATCCAGAGGATGTCAGGGCTTGAATTAAAGCAACAAACAAAACATTCATAAATTTCTTGTTAAACTTGACAGGAGTCAGATGGGCACAATGGCTCCCACCCATAATCCCAGAACTGTGGGAGGCCAAGGCAGGAGGATCCCTTGAGCTCAGGAGTTTGAGACCAACCTGAGAAAGAGTGAGATACTATCTCTACTAAAAATAGAAAAACTAGCCAGCATCATGGCAGGCACTTGTAGTCCCAGCTACTCAGGAGGCTGAGGCAGGGGGATTGCTTGAGCCCAAGAGTTTGAGGTTTCTGTGAGCTGTGATGCCACAGCACTCTACCCAGGGTGACAAAGTGAGACTCTCAAAAAAAAAAAAAAAAAACTTGGCAAAAGCATAAGTGAAATCGGGACATGTTAGCCCAAGTTTATGAGGATATTGTCATGAAGAAAACCACAATGTACAAATGGATTAAATGTTTTTCTGAAGAGAGAGAAAGTGTCACTGATGAAGAGAGGTCAGGTTAGCCGGTAATGAATAGAACTCATAGAAAGCATTGCAAAATTCACCAAATTGTGCACCAGAATCATCAGCTGACTGTGAGAAGCACAGCAGACCAAGGAAATATTAATAGAGAAACACAAAAATCTTAACTGAAAATCTCAGCCAACAACTCATGGCTCTTACATCACGACAATGCACCAGCTCACACGGCACTGTCTAGGAAGTTTTTAGCCCATATACAAATAAATGTATTGGAACACCCTCCCAACTCATGTGATCTGGCCCCAGTGACTTTTTTCTTTACCTTAAGATAAAAGAAATATAAAAAGGAAGACATTTTGATGACATTCAGGACATCACAGGTAATATGACAACAGCTCTGATGACCATTCCAGAGAGAAAGTTCCGAAATTGCTTTGAAGGGTGAAGTAGGCACTGGCATCCGTGCACAGCTTCCCAAGGGGAGCACTTTGAAGGTCACCATAGTGATATTCAGCGGTCACGTATATAGCACTTTTTCTAGGATGAGTTCTCGAACTTCATTGTCAAACCTAGTAGTAAACAAGGCGTAGGCAAAGGCACCAGCCTCACATCTCCAGAAACTTGAGCTCACACAAGTGTTTCCAAGTGAACATACACCAGAGTCTCCATATCTACCTTGCCTGGCCTTTCCTTCACTGGGGCTTCTAGGCCTGTGGCTCTGAAACTTGGTGGTGAATAAATATCTTAGGAGCTGGGGTGAAAAGCAGACTCTGACTCACCTGTTTTGCACCAGGACTCAGGTTTTGCTTTGTCTCTTCAGCTCTTGAGGTGAGTCTGATCAAGTGGTCGAGGACCTTGGTTTGACGCGTCCACCGTGTGGCTTGGCCTTGTGCCTCTGCAGGCACAAGAGCTGCCCATGCTGCTGGCCGACGGCTGGAGTAACCACGTCTGAGCCTCACACCACACACGTTCATCTTCACGTCCCTCTTAAAAACGACTTTCAATGGGATGTTGCTTTTTGTAAAAAGATGTTTCCTTCAGCAGTGCATGGAAGGCAGTTGTTCCCTGGAGCTGTTTGGCGTCTGTGGGTGATGAACAGCCCTCCACAGGGCGACTTGTCGTAACCATAACTCTCCCAGGACGCTGATGTGAAAAGCCACCCAGCGACTCCCTTTCTCTTTCTAGCAAATGGCTCTAAGAAGCTCATCCATCTTCCAGTTCCAGGAAGACGCAGAGACCTGGGAGGGTTAGGGTGGGTTACATCGGTGGGCTTGAGCTCACTTAGCAAAGGAGGCAGCTTTGGAGACTCTGCTGCCCCTTCCCCGTTCTGCCTGCCCAGTATGCCACAGGCCAGCCTAATAGTGGCTGTTCACCTGCTGTGCACTTGCCACTGGCCACTCTACTACTGTGGGTCACAGGAGCAGTCAAGAACCTGAAGTCCTGCCACTGGCTAGGGGGAGGCAGGTGTCACCTCTATAACCAAATAATTCGGTTTTATTCCCAGATAATATGAAGAAAGTTAAAAAATGTATTGTTCAGAAAAGACTAACATCTACATTGAGTAAGCTACAAATGTTAATGGTAGGATAAGATGAAGGTTGATTTCTTTCTTTTTTTTTTTTTTTTTACAGTTTTTGGCCGGTGCCGGGTTTGAACCCGCCACCTCCAATATATGGAGCTGGTGCCCTACTCCTTTGAGCCATAGATGCCCCCCGAGGGCTGATTTCTTACGCACACTGCAGTCCCTGTGGACTGAAGAGGTCTTTTTCCAAACTTGCATTCACTCTCCTTTTGCCTAATGGCTTCCATGATCCCCAAGGGCCCTGGGGTCCTCTGTCTTTGCCCAGCCACCAAGGCAAAGACGGGTATGGAGGGCATAGTCCCTCACACCCACTGTGCCCTGGGACCAGAGTGCCCTTCCACACTGCCCAGAGCAGAGGAAGCCAGGAGAGGGGTTGCCAGCCTGGCACTGGAGGACAGGGAAGCACAGCAGCGCAGCATCCTGACCCCCACACCACACGCTGGGGTAGCAGGGATGGGGCTGGGAAGCACTTGTTCATTTTGGCCTGAGACTGGTAGTCAGGCACTTCAGATACCGGTTGATGGTGGAAAAGGAGCCAGGCAAGGGTAGAGCCAGGAAAAGAACGTTCTGGACAGAGGGACATTGTACGCTGAGTCACTAGGTACTACAGAGACTTGAGACCAGGCCGACGTGGGTGGAAATCAGAGCTGAGGTAAGAAAGAGGTAAAGAAAAATTCTGCAATGCTGATGCTTACCTGCAGTGAGGCAGACTATTCAGGACCATGGTAGCAGGTGCAGGAGTTACAGCGGTGAGTGTTCATAGCAGAGGACAGAGATTGGGCTCACCCCGAACTCAACAAGGAGAAGCGGGGCTCACAGCCATCAGGTGGGCTGGGATCCATGGATGGGAAGTCACTCGGAATTCTGAGCAAACTGAACTAACAGGACTGTCGCTGAAGGGAGGTCAGGTGACAGGAGGCCAGGGTGACCAGCCATGCCAGGGTGACCAGCCATGACCAGGTGACAGGAGGCCAGGGTGACCAGCCATGGCCGGGGTGACAGGAGGCCAGGTGACCAGCCATGACCAGGTGACAGGAGGCCAGGGTGACCGGCCATGACCAAGGTGGCAGGAGGCCAGGGTGACCAGCCATGGCCTGGACAGGTGGAGAGTGAGGCCAGGTGAGATTAGATGTGGATGGCACAGGGAAGCAGGGGTGGGGGGACCTAGGAGCAGGGCAGGAGCAGTCTGCTGGGCCTGAGGGCCACATGAGGGAACTGGACTGCATGTCATGACATCACGGGCAGCAGGGACAGGAACGGATGAACAGTCTTAGAACTGTGCCCTGAAATGACACCTCCCAGACTCTGGGAGATGGACAGAAGGGACACTTCCCTCCCTGGAGACCAACCGTCACACACAGCAGAGGGGTGGACGCTGCTTGTTTGTGTCTAAGTGTCTCAGGGAAGGAGACAGAAAGTGCAGTTCAGTGAGAATAACGTGGCCAGGAGGTGGCAGGGAGGGTGGGGGAGGACTGCACGCAGAATCTGCAGGAGGGAGGGGCAGGAGGTGTGTCTGGGGGTCCAGGAGAGGCGTCTCAGGTGGGAACATTGGGCTTTGGTGAGGAAAGAAACTCCACAGGGATTGGGGTGTAACAACCACATTCAATGAGGCCAATTTCCTCATGAGATTATATTGAGCCCTGAATTACACAGGAGCTGTTTCCTGGATGGCAAGAGCCCGGGGAAGATCCCCAATAATTCTGAGCTCATTTGCTCCTTCCGGGCCAGCTGGTCTTTAATGGGTGACCTTATTAATTTAACTCAACGCATGAGAGAGTGCAAATTACTACTCTAAAGGCCTGGGAATGCACTGGTTTCTCTGCCAGGGATCTCAGTGGGGATGTAATTGTGGTGGGTCAGAAGGTGTCATTAGTGCCTCCGAGCACTGTCCTCCCACCCGGATGGGCTGGAGCGGCAGGCAGGTGCACTAGTCCCAGCAAGTTCCAGAGAACTGTGTTTCAGTGGAGCCAAATTTTCATTAATTTGCACATTACACCTTATAAAAGGCTTGGACATACTGACATAATTAACAGTCATTTATTTTATATTTTGATACGGTAAGGAGATGCAGGGTAAAAGGTCAAAAATTTAAGAAAATAATAAAACCAGAGCAAGACACAGAAAAGCTTATCACGCCATGATCCTCCGTGCTACACGGAGACAGCTCAGAAATTGGTCCTGACATCCTCAGTAGGCAGAAGAAGGGAAATATAATTTCTTACCCAAATGATGTTTTCCTTAACTCAAAGGCAATTAGTTGCTAAGAAGCATGCAGCCTCTAGTCCTAAGACCTGCAAGAAACTTCTCACATACGTGCTAATAAAGACAATGGGATTTTTAAGAAAAAAATTCTGCTTTTAATGCTCCTCAATGCAGACTAATAGCACAAAACTACTGTACAATTTACAAAAATTAAGTCTACAAGGAATCAAAAAATCTGTAGGGCACACGAGTTGTTCTTTGGTGGATTTTGCATATAATCGGGAAATAAAATTTAAAACATAGAAAATCAAGTGGGCTGAATAAACTCAGGAGATCTGTCATAAACCAAATCCAAATAGGGGGCTGAGAGCTGAGGAAGCTCAGTCAAACGGTATTCATCAACACGCACCCAGCGAGAGCCCAGCGGCCTAACATCAGGCCTTATGCCAGCAGCTGGGCGCAGACAAGTGAGTAGACATAACACCTGCCCTCACAGGGCCCTCAGTCTGCTCAGGGAGACGGACGTGTAGACAGACAGTGCAACCTGCTACAGAAAGGGGCCCTTCTTGCCTCCACAGCCACTGTTTGGTTTCAATTCGATTCGCCTTCTCCCTTTTCCATTTTGCAAGAGCAATGGGTAGAATGGGAAATTTAAAAAAAAAATGTACTGCATACAGAAAATCCTCAAAGAACTCAGATTAGACCTCCCATTTAATCCTGACATCCCACTACTAGGCATCTACACAAAAGAAAAAAAATCATTTTATCACAAGGACATTTGCACTAGACTGGTTATCCCAGCTCAATTTACAATACCCAAGATGTGGAAATAGGCCCAGCCCAGCAGCTCACGCCTGTAATCCTAGCATTCTGGGAAGCCGAGGCAGGTGAATACCTTGAGCTCACAAGTTTGAGACCATCCTGAGCAAAAGCAAGACCCCATCTCTACTAAAAATAGAGAAAAAACGATGCAAAAGGATCCCTTGAGCCTGAGTTGGAGGCTGCTGTGAGCTATGATGCCACAGCACACTACACCAGGGTGACAGCTTGAGACTCTGTCTCAAAAAAAAAAAAGATGTGGAAACAACCTAAATGCCATCAACCCAGGAATGGATTAACAAACTGTGGTATATGCACACCATGGAATACTATTCAACCATTAAAAGATGGAGACCTCACATCTTTTGTGTTAACCTGGATGGAGGTGGAGAACATTCTCTTTAGAAAAGCATCATGAGAATGGAAAAGCAAGTATCCCATGTACTCAATACTAATATGAAGCCAGTAGACAATCTAATACTTGCCACACAAGATAAATCAATTTAATTCAAGTTGGGAGGAGAGAACAGGAGAAGAGGAGGGGAGGAGGAGAGGAAGGGTGTGCTCCCACCTAATGGGCACAACAGTGTAAGGGCACATGGCACCTGGGTGGGGGACGCAAGTAGAATAGGGACTTTACCTAACAAACCCACACACTGGAACCTAATCATTTGTACCCTCATATTAATCTGAAATTTTAAAAGAAAAAGAAAGAAAAATGCACTTCAGTTTTTGCAAAATTACAGTCAAAAGAAATTATTGAAATGGGCACAAAATGTCTGGAAGAAAACCAGGGCTCCCCTTCCTGGGAGTCTGAGCTGGCTCTGCGATGGAAATGACTGGTTCTCTGCTCTGTTGGCAGGTGGGGACCACAGGGCCGGCGAACCTCCGGACCACGTAAGTGCCCTCCCTGGGCTTCCTTCTTTAATACTTCCAGAGCAAGCGGCTCTTTTCAAGGTACCTGCTGAACTTAAAAAACTAAAAATGCAAAGATTTTGAAAACAATGCATTTCCAAATGGCCTATTTTTTCTGGTAAGGAGGTAAGTATCTCAGTCCTTGGGCATGAACTGCATTCTAATTCCTCAGCTATAAAATGGAGATAAAAATTAATTCAAATGGTCATTCAGAAGGTTAAATAGGGTGAAAATACTGACATGTGCTGGCCAGTGTGTGACAGGAAATGCACTTTTTTTTTTTGGCTGGGGCTGGGTTTGAACCCACCACCTCCGGCATATGGGGCTGATACCCTACTCCTTTGAGCCACAGGCGCCACCCAGGAAACACATTTCTTTACACTCACAATAAAATGGTAAATCAAAGAGAACTTTCTGGAGAGCAGTTAGTTAACTTGTTATTCACTAAGCAATACAAGATATCCAGGCTTTGGGCCCAGTAATCCCATGGTTGGGAATTTAAACTAAGAAATTAACCTGGCTTGGCGCCTGTGGCTCAATTGGTTAAGGCTCCAGCCCCGTACACCTAAGGTGGCGGGTTCGAATCCCCAGCCCAGGCCCGCCAAACAACAATGATGGCTGCAACCAAAAAATGGCTGGCGCTGTGGCGGGCGCCTGTGGTCCCAGCTACTTGGGAGGCTGAGGCAGGAGACTCGCTTG
>CAUYQV010197734.1:0-14847 GCA_963574575.1 Galagoides demidoff | reverse complement strand
AAGGAAGGAAGGAAGGAAGGAAGGAAGGAAGGAAGGAAGGAAGGAAGGAAGGAAGGAAGGAAGGAAGGAAAGAAAGAAAGAAAGAAAGAAAGAAAGAAAGAAAGAAAGAAAGAAAGAAAGAAAGAAAGAAAGAAAGAAAGAAAGAAACTGTACATCTACATTGATACATGGACACAAATGGATGCCTTTGAATTAGGAAAGATGCCTTTGTTGGAATTTGATGTTTCTTTATCTGCTCGTGGGTAAATTTGAAATGTAAGTATTTGTTTTTGTCTCGTTATGCTGAATTCATGGACTATGTGGTTTTGTCTAACACATATTTTTCTTATTGTCTTGTTTTGTTTTGAGAGATTCAGATTTTTTGTGGCCATTACCTCAGCTATGCCTAGGGCTAATTTAGAAAGCTGTTTTACTACTATCTTTTATGTTATTTCCATCAACCACAAAGTTTAAGCTGTCATACTTCCTGTGGTTTTTACTAAAAATATATTGGCAATTTTGTGTTTTCCAGGTATAAAATTATAATACTGAATGTGATTTTCAAGCTACATACCCTCAGCCTATAGATTCTATCATCTACCCCTATCCTGCCACCCTAGGTGACAATCTCTACTTTCTCCACTTCTTGCTTTCTGGGAATCACTATTCTAGCTATGACACAAATCTATATAATGCATAGATTACAGAATCTGTACGTCATAGGATACCAAGCCCTGACATGGCCTAAACTCCAGAGTAATTGGTCATGAAGCCAAATGATTGCATAAACCTCTGTGACTTAGGCAGGAAAATAGGAAAAAATTATGTATCAGGTCCAAGTGACACCCACTGTGCCCACCATCTAAGGTATTAGCTCCAGAACATTACAATTTACATATTGTTATATTGGAACAGACCCATATAAAAATGAAAAGCAGTGAGAACAAGATAACATATGCATGGGATAAGTCAAAACAAATGCCATGTATAACTTTAGTTCTCATATAACTTTACAGCAGTGTGTCCACATCAATAGCCATAAGAGTCTTTTTAGATCTAACAACAAATAAGTCTCAGAAGAGCTTTTCAAAATCCAGTCTCTTTGTTGATGGAGGAGCCTCTGGATTCAGCTCAGTCTACAAAAATTCTCTCTGTCTCTAAATCACCCTGTGTTCTATCTCTAAACTGTTTCTTATGATCTTTTATTAGGAAAGATTTTTGCAAACCCTTCAAAGAAGATTAAAGGGAAGTCGAAACCCGGGGACCACAGAGCTACAGGTTAGGCCTATGAGCTATCCAGCATGGGCTTGCCATGTAACTTGTACACACTTTCTTTCTTTATCTACCATGGAATTAAACATCATGACTCATACTTTGGCCCTTTTTAAACCTGCTCTAACGACTGGCAGTTATGCAAGTCAGTATCCCAACTGACAAGCACAAGGGTTTTGTTGTTTGGGGGCTTGGTTCAGCTTTGCCTCTGAAATGGGTCTAAAGCAGTGGTTCTCAACCTTCCTAAAGCCTCCTAATGCCACGACTCTTTAATACAGTTCTTCATGTTGTGGTGACCCCCAAATATAAAATTATTTTCGTTGCTACTTCATAACTGTAATTTTGTTACTGTTATGAATCGTAATGTAAATATCTGATATGCAGGACGTATTTTCATTGTTACAAAGGGGTTACAACCTACAGGTTCAGAACCGCTGGTCTAAAGCATAGTCATTGACTTGGCTTTAGGTCCTTAGATATCTGGCTGGACAAACAAAGCACCCACCAAGACCTTGTCCCAGATCATACTGTCTCTGGTGTCCTTGTTTACGTCTCTAATAAATAACTCTGTCTTACAACACCCTAGCACAGAGCAACATCCTTCCTACTTAAGAGAAATAATTTGTCAACTGATGGGGTCTGGTGCAAATTATTACTCACCAGCTCACAAGGTCGGTGAGCTGATATAGGGCAGCCGGGAATAATGGGAAGATAAAATCAGCAGAGGGGACAGGAATCCCAGCCCCTACTCTGCCATAGCTCACTATTTAACCTGGACAAATTCATGCCCAGCTCTCTGGGCCTCAGCTTCCCCATCTGACCTTGGAATCCAGCAGCTCAGAAGAACTCAGGCCTCTGCTAACATGGGCTTTCATTTTATAATGAAAAGCTTGGAGGCCTCGTGGAATAGCACCTGCACAGGCAGAAGAAAAGAATAGTCTCAGCAAAAGGGGAGCTGAACGCTCACCCCACAGCCCACTTGAGTGGGCTCTTGCAGTCACCTTGGCCTCTAGTTCCTGCTACCCCACCCACTCCAAGTGGTCAACTGACCTCTGTTTGGTCACTGCCACCAATCAAAGCAGCCCCTGTTGTTTTGCACATTTAAATGCAGTAGAGATGGAGAGAAGTAGGTACTTGCGAGAGAGAATCATAGGCTAACATGAAAGGAGGGAGGTGTCAAGGATGAAGCCTACCTTTCTGACTCATCAAAGTACATGAATGGTGTCCACTACGGAACAGGCTGGGATGGATGGGGGAAGATCACGTGGTCTACCTTGGACTGCATTTCTTTTCTTTCTTTTTTTTTTTTTTAGAGACAGAGTCTTACTTTGTCACCCTTGGTAGAGCACTGTGGCATCACAGCTCACAGCAACCTCCAACTCTTGGGCTTAAGCAAGTCTCTTGCCTCAGCTTCCCAAGTAACTGGGACTACAGGCACCTGCCACAATGCCCAGCTATTTTTTGTTGCAGTTGTCATTGTTGTTTTAGCTTGCCCAAGCTGGGTTTGAACCCACCAGCCTCAGTGTATGTGGCCAGCGCCTTAACCACTGTGCTACGGATGCCAAATCTCGGAATGCATTTGTGAGGAGCCATTGAGACATCCGGTTAAAGGCATATGTCCAATTGGGTATGCAGATCTTGAGCTCGGAGGTAATCATTGAGGTGGACTGTATGATACAAAATGGGAGGCAAAAGGACCTCCGACGAAAACTTGAAGGACACCACCATGTAAAGGCTTGGTAGACAAGGAATTGCTTGGTAGCCAGAGAGGTGGAGGAAGAACCAGGAGATTGGCACATCAGAGCCAACCTTGAGGAGAAGCTCAGGAAAAACCAAGTTGACAACTCTGTGAACACATCTGGCTGTGAAAGGAGGGAGCTAGGACCACCGGAGGGATAGGACTGGTAGGTGCTTTCTAGAAGAGGAAAGGGTTCGCCGTAGTTCTGTGTCAATGAGATGAGCCAGTGGAGACAGAAGAAAGGAATATATGAGGGACAAAAGGTTACTGATAGTTCCTTAGAAGGCAGGAGGGGTGAGATCTAAAAAAACAGCAGCAGAGACTGCTCCACACGAGCTTCACCATTCTCAGAGCTGAGTTTCAGCCAGGCTACCCTGTGTAAGTACGCAGCTGGTTTTTTATTCTGTTCTGTTTGTAGCACTAGGTCAATTTTATAACATTACAATTTTATGATTTTCTTTATGTGGGTATTGTCCTGTCTTCATATCTCAAAATTGTTCAGTTCCTATGAAACATGTTTAAAAGTATAACCAACATCTACAAAACTTATGAAGAAATGATGTATTTATTCAAAATTCAGATAGTTGGGGGAAAGAAAATCTAGAAAACTGGGTTTTGGTATACTTTGCCAGAATATTCTCCAACTTCATCTTCTGAGTGACTGAAGGAAATCCAAACAGAAAATAAGACATCAACAATTTGTTGATTATCAATCAGGCTTCATTTACTTCAAAGAATAATTGTTGAACCAAGAGAGAACCAGGCTGTTCTGGTCCCCCGTCATTTTACCTCATGGCCACCTGGCCATTCAACTCCTCACGGAGCCCTGGCTGTTGGTCAGGTACTCCCCCCCACCACTGGCAGTTCATAGAACCTCACGTAGACTTCACAGCCATTATCTCACAGCTCACAAGAGAGAAAGAAGGTATCTCCATGGGGATCTTCACTCAGAAGAATGATTTCCTTTCCACTTGAGTAGCAAGAAACCACGAGGCTCTCTCTCTTTCCTCCTGCGGTGTGATGACCCCTTTTCCCATAGCCATTTATCTAGAGATAGCCTCTCTATTCACATTGGCTGAGACCTTTCACGCAACACACAGAGAAAAAGACCACAGAGATGGGTGGAGAATGAAGACAAGCACAGGCCCTCACCTGTTAACCTTAGAGTCATTGAATCTAAGGGGATTCAAGGGACCAGGGGTTAGTGGGCTCATCAAACCTAGTCTCCTCCATGGAAGGAGAAGCACTCCTCCAGTATTTCCTTAACAATAGCACTGTGTCTGGCTCGGCACCTGTGGCTCAAGTGGCTAAGGCGCCAGCCACATACACCTGAGCTGGCGGGCTCAAATCCAGCCTGGGCCCACCAAACAACAATGATGGCTGCAACCAAAAAATAGCTGGGCATTGTGGTGGGTGCCTGTGGTCCCACCTACTTGGGAGGCGGAGGCAGAAGACTCGCTTGAGCCCAGGAGTTGGAGGTTGCTGTGAGCTGTGATGCCACAGCACTCTACCCAGGGGGACAACTTGAGGCTCTGTCTCAAAAAAAAAAAAAAAAATAGCACTGTGTCCTCTACCTGAACCCCTCAAGGGAAAAGGGGCTGACACAAGAGAGGACAGGACACTGTCTTTGACTTTCTAAAGGTTTCTCTTTAGGAAGAGGGGCTGGACCTTCAAGGCAGAGATAGGAACTTAGGGTAGAACCTCACAGGAGCAGACTTTAACTTCACATGAAGGAGAAGAGAGACAGGCAAAGACAGGGCTGTCCAAATAGATCTCAAGGTCTCATCTGCAGTCATTCTTCCTTTTTCCCTTAGACATGTAGGGGCACCCTGCCCAACCTATATATCATCCACTGTAATTGTTAAAAAGAGTCCTGGTACTGAGTCCAAACAAATCCAGGAGCTACTACTGGGTTATCCTTCTTTATGCTCATGGAGAATAGTGGCCACCCCATGCTGTTCATAAGAAGAAACCTGAATTCTATAACTGGGTCACGTCCTACCTTAAACTAGCTTAACAAAGCCCAGGAGTCCCACATACCCCAGCAGACTACAGAGAGAAAGAAGACTTAGGCCAGAGCTTTCTCTGACTGGGACTGTTACAAGCAAGGAAGGCTAGGAACTGGGGCTGCCTCTTGGCTTCGCCAACTGGGAGGGCTCAGGCTCTATCAGCAGGGCCCCTGCCAACCCCAGCAGAGAGGCACAGAGTTTGATCACAGCGTCATATTTTTGTTTACACAAATGGGATCAGGCTTCACCTAAAGTCCCTTTTAAAGTAATGATTGTAGACATTATTAATTTTGTATTTTTTATGAACATATTTCCCTATCATCTGTACATATAAGTTGACCTCATTCATTTTATATGTTCAGCAGCATTCTATTAAGTGGGTGCACATAATTCACTTAAGTGATGTGCTCTTATTGGACATCTGAGATATTTCCAAGTCATTCCAAACCCACAGTGGAAATTCTTATGCACATACCTGTGCACTCAAGAATACCTTTTCCTTTAGTTTGTCACTATAATAAATAATGAGCACTTTTATGTGTACATCTCTGTGTATATATGTGAGCATTTCTGAGGCTGTCTTCTCTGGGTTAGAATTGCTGGGCCAAAGAAGATGAATATGTTTAAAATTTATTGCCAAGTTGTCCTCCAGGAGACAGCTTACCAATTTCTATATTGTTACCAATGAGCACGTAGGAGAGCTCCTACATCCCTCATGTCCCTACTGACCTGGTTATTTTTTAATTTTTTATTTTTTCCAATTTCATGTGTATAAAGGGGCTTTAAAAAAAAAAGAATTTCATTTCCCTGCTCATTGGTCAATTTGAGCATCTTTTTATATCTTTGTTGGCCATTTTTATTTCTTCTTCAGTGACTTACCTGTTTACAACCTTTGCCAGCTTTCCTTCTGGGTTATTTGTCCTTTTACATATTGATTTGGGGGAGCTCTTTATACAATTATTGACATATCTGTTAGATATAGTGTAAAGTATTTCCCCTGATCCATCTGCCATATTCTATCTTTGCTTATTTTTGCTCATTTTTCTAACTATTCAAATTCTCCCATTGATATGTAAAGACATTTTCTATCTTAAGGACATCTATCTTTGTCCCAGATTTTGCAAATACTTTTGTTGTCTTTTGGGGAGGGGTTGTGTTGATTCGGAGGAGATTTTATGCGTATTTAAACACATATACCTTTGTACGTTAGAAGTCTTTTGAATGGTTTTCCCCACCCTGAGATGAGATATTCGCCAATATTTTCTTCAGATTTTTCTTAGCTGTGATTTTTTAATTCATCTGGAATTTATTCTGTTGTGTGGTATGTCATAGGAATCTCACTTTTTTTTCCAAAATAGTTGGCCAAATTTCCCCATATCTTCCATCAGATTAGTCATCCTTTCCTCTCTGATTTGTAATCCCAACTTACTCATATGCTTAATTTTTATTTGAAGTTAAAAGAGGTAAAAATGATTATTATCAACAATCTTGACTTCATTTGCGGGGGAGAGATGAGTTGTTATTTGTTTTGGATGGGAAAGGAGAGTGTGGGATAAAATCAGGGGAAGGCAGTTAAGATAGTCATGGAATTTGTTGTGGAAAAGGAAAGTCTGAGGAAGAAATGGCAAAAGAGAAAACCACTGAGTCATAGAAGGAACACGTCCTCAAAAGAAAGAAAGATGTAGAAATCACCAAAGGGAAGGAATATTTGGGAGAGTCTTTTATAAAAGATGATGCAAACAGAATTAAGTTAGTTCTATTGGGCTCCTGGCTGAAGAGGAAAGGTCCACATCAGTTCACCTTGCCAGAGAGCCTGAGTGGCTGTCACAAAGCCGGGCACAGAGTGAGTGTTATGTTAGGGTTAGTTAATTAATTAACAAATACAAAAAAGTAACATCATTGCTGCGTTAAAAACCAAAAAAAAAAAAAACACATGTTCATCATTAAAAATTATAGAGAGTAGGCCAGCTGCAGCAGCCAACACCTATAATCCTAGCACTCTGGAAGGAGGATGAGGGAGGATCAATTGAAGTTAGGAGTTTGGGCCACCCTGAGAGAAAGTAAGACCCCATCTCTACGAAAAATAGAAAAAAATAGCTGGACATGGTGCTGTGGGCCTATCGTCCCAGTCACTTGGGAGGCTAAACAGGTGGATCCCTTGAGCCCAGGAGTTTGAGGCTGCTGTTAGCTAGGCTGAGGCCATGGTACTCTAGCCTGCGTGACAAGAAGGGACTCTGTCTCAAAAAAAAAAAAAAGAAAGAAAGAAAAGAAAAAAGATTAGAGAGAATAAAAATAAAGAAAAAATGATGATACAAGAAAGCACTACATTACTTGTCTTAACAGACTTTTCTTTGTAAAAAAGAAAGTTAAAACTCCTGTAATCCTGCCATCTGATATTAACTACCAGTTAACACTCGGCTGTGTTTCCTTCTAGTCTTATTCTCCTGATACATATTTTATGATAGTAGATGATATTTATCGAGCCTCTATTTTCATGCCCAGAACTTATAAAATAATTTATTTAAAACTTTAAAGCATACTTTTTAAAAACCTTGTAACAACAACAACAACAAAAAAAAAAACCTTCTAACAATCCCCATGAGATAGGCATTCCTATTTTCTTAATTTTATAGGTAAAATTAACTAGAAAGATTAAGTTATGTGCCCATTCTGTATGCCTGGTTTTGTAATTACTTCTTATCACTTAAGCTTATGTCTGGAATGTTTCCCACATCTTTAACTACTCCACAGAAGAGATCACTTAATAGCTGCGTATATTTCATCACACGGGCATGTCATCATTTAACCATTTTATTATTTCTAAACAATTGTTAGCGATTTTTAATAGAATAAATACTGTTTTTATGAACCATCCTTGTACTTAAAACTTTGTGCATGTTTCAGCACTCAGATAAAAATATTGATAGATTTATGCAATCACTTTTTTTCAGGCTTTTCTCTTTATAAAGGAGAAACAAAACAGACTGTCGTTCTTCAAAAAAAAATTAACAAAGCCTCAATTGTATTTGGGACACTCTTCTGGGAGCCAAGGATACAACAGTGAACAGATAGACCCAACCTGTGCCTTCTTGGAGTTCACAGCCTAACATAAGAGAAGTATGAAACACATAATGAATGAAATCCCATCATAAGTTCTATGATAAGTGTTGCAGCCTTAGCATTTATCTGCTCTTTTTAAGGTAAAGAATGTATTTAATTCTCAGATCAACCCTGTTAGATAGGTACTTTTATTATTAACACTTTACAAATTAGGACACATCAAGAGGCTAAGAAATTTGCCCAAGGTCATACAACCAGTAAGTAGCAAAGGCAAGTTTCAAACTCAGGCAGTCCCACTCCAATGCCCTTAGCCACTGCAACATGCAGCCTTCCTTCTGCTAGAGGGCAGAAGTACAGGGCACTGGGAGACACAGGGGAAAGAGTGGAAAAGGGATATAGGAAAATGAAAACAAAACAGATGGGAACAAACAGTAAAGAGATCTCAAATGGGCCAAGCCAGTGGCTCCCGCCTGGAATCCTAGCACTGTGGGAGGCCGAGGTGGGAGGATCTCTTAAGCTTAAAGACCAGGCTGAGCAAGAGGGAGACTCGTCTCTACTAAAAACAGAAAAACTAGCTGAGGCTGATGGCAGGTAGCTGTAGTCCCAGGTAGTTGGGAGGCTGAGGCAAGAGGATCCCTTGAACCCAGGGCACTCTAGCCTAGGCAACAGAGGGAGACTTTGTCTCAAGGAAAAAAAAAAAAGCATGAAATGGCAAGAATCCATGTAGGTCACAAATAGTGCCATCAAGTGCTGAACTGTATCTTTCCACTCCTTTTTTCAAAGGAGTGGTTGAGAGTTAAACATGACAACAATCATCAGATCATACAGTAGACAATAAACGTGGAACAGCCCAAAGACTATTTTCAAAGAGGAAAGGAATGGTCTAAATTCTCCTCCCACTAATGAGGGAGCAGAGGAGGAAGGGAGAGGCCACCACCTTCCTAGACATCAAGGAATGGGAAAGATAAGTCGTCTGATACTAGCAGGATTCAAAAGTGAGATGATGACGAGAAAATGGAAACTTCTATTTTTCCAGGGCTTCTGGCCAAGTGACTCCCAGTTTGGCCTGAAGCTTGCACCACCATTCCCCGCCACCACTGGCCGGAGGTGACGTTTGGCAGGCCAGGCCGGCGGGCTCCGTTCCTGCGGGCTGCAGCGCCACCTAGCAGACGTGAGGGGGAAACGGCGGACAGCCGCTGGCGCAATCCTCGAGTCCTTCAAAAGACAAGGACCTTCATGGCCCATACCACGCCAAGTGTTGAGGTCACCATGGGGAAAAAGCAAGTCTCTGCCCTTGAGAAGTTGATGGTTCCTCGAGTAAACAATCATGGGCTTGAGAGCAGAGAGCCAGGCAGGTGTTTAGGACTCAGAGAAGAGCAAGGCTGACCACACCCAGAGTTCAGGGAACGTCTACACAGGAAACGTGCTACTTAAATCAGCTCTTCAAAGCTGAGTAGTTATCAAAGATGAGTCCAGCAGTAGAAGATGGAAGAAACTTCCAGGCAATGGGGTCAGCGGCTCAAAGGCCCAGAGATGTGAAAGAATATACTAGGTGCAGGAAAGTTGGACTGTCCAGATCACTGGCTGAGAGCAACCTGGCAATCTGCTTCAGTCTACTCGTTTTATGAATGAAGAGATTGAGATCTGGTCAAGATGAGGACCTTGTGCAAATTCACATCTCAAGGCAGGTGCGTCCACACTGGAACCCGTGTCAGTCGCGAGCTCTCACCAAGCCATGGACAAGCAGGCCAGGCTCCCTGTAGCCAGCTCTCTGGAAAAGGCCACATTCACCTGGCAGTGTCCCTGAGTGAGGCTGTGCCTACTAGTAACCTGGACCTTAGACCTGGAACTCCAGTAGAAGACATGCTTGTGCTCAAGACCCGCCTCCACCAGTCACTCCGCAACTTCTGCCAAGTTACTGGTTTTTCCTGAGCCTCCATTTCCTCATCTGTCAGGTGAGAATGATTAACTTACCTCAGACAGTGGCTGTGAGACTGGAAAGCCCCAACACACATTAAGCGCTTGGCATGGTGCCCAGCACATGCTAAATATTCTAATTAGATACTAAAGCCCACAATTTTAATATTATCACTTCCCTATTATAATATTACTGGTATTGTTCCCTGAGGCAGAGTCTCACTCTGTTGCCCAGGCTAAAGTGCCATGGCCTCAGCCTACCTCACAGCAACCTCGAACTCCTGGGCTCAAGCAATCTTTCTGGTCTCAGCCTCCTGAGTAGCTGGGACTATAGGTACCTGCCACAGCTCTGGCCTAACTTTTCTATGTTTAGTAGAGACCAGGTCTCACTTTACTCAGGCTGGTCTTGAACTGCTGAGCTCAAGCAATGTTCCCACCTCCGCCTCCCAGAGGGCTAAGATTACAGGCCTGAGCTACCCACTGCACCCAGCCTCAAAGTATTATTATTGATTATTTATTCCTTATTATTTTTACCATTTCCTATTAAGTTAAGAGAACTTCCTGAAGGAACTGGGCTCCTCTGCCTGGATAAGAGCAAATGCAGAAACCACAGTCCTCTTTTTAAAACTTGAAAGGCTGTGCTGGAGCGAGGGAGTGGAGGTGACCTGAGGGGCCTCAGAGCTGAGCCAAGCACAGGGTTGAGAGCTCCAGGATAGCAGATTTTAGTCCAATGTAAAGAACTCTTCTACCCTTCAAGGTACCTTAGAAGGAAGGTGTTTACTTGCTTTTGGAAACATTCAGCCCAAGACCAGATGACCATTTGTTAAGGCCGCCTCCTACCTTGCATAGAGCAGGAAGTCATCTAGTCCCCTGCACTATCTGATGCTTGAAACAGCTAATTGAGCTCTGCTTTCTAGGGGAATATGATTTGGTAGGTCATCTGGGAAGACAGCTGTCTGTGTTTATAAATTTCAAAGTCATGAGCAATGCTCAGAGAAGTCAGGATCCAAAACACATAACTTTGTTTTTCTGAGTAATTCATTAGATTTTAGCTGGAAATGTGAGGAAGAGGCTGAGATGCTCATGTCAGACTGGAGACGAAGGGAATGGGCCAGAGGAAGAGAAGGCAGCTCAGCCCTATCCCCAAGTGCTGCTTGGAGGATGTGTTTTAACTCCAAGAAGATGTGAAGGGCTGTCACAATCCTGATAGCCATACAGGGCATAGATGTAGTATCTTAAAATAATTAAATAACAGAGCAGATCAAATTCTCACTAGTTAAACATTTATGCAGGGTCTGTTATGTGCAAAGTACTCAGACTATAAAAGTAAATAAGCTTTAGTATAGATACTAAAGCTGAGACAGGTATAGTTTAGGAGGGGCAGTAAGACCTGGGTGCAAACTAACAGCAACTCAAGTCTGAAAAGGCCCAGGATGTAAGGGAGGTAAGCAAGGTTGCATGGCTTCCACAAGACAGCTTTCAAGGAAGGATTTGTAGAGGAAGTGACATTTGAGCTGGGCCTTTCATGTCTCATAACAGAAGATTTAGACCCTGAAAGATCCAAAGAGAAGAGAAGAAAGAGCATCTCAGAGTAACAGTAGTGTGGGCAAAATCATGGAATCCTCAATGCCTGGGCTAGTGAATTAGGGAAGTGGTGGTGAACTTGCCCCACTGTGGCTGGAGCGCAGGGAGTGTGGAGGGGTGGGCAGGATATAATATCAGAGAAGCAATTAACCATCCAGCAGTTCTGCTCCTAGGCGCATTTACAAGAGAACTGAGGACATGCCTCTACATCAAAGATGGATACACCAAACTATAGCAGCTCTACTCATCATAGCACCAATGTATTAACAACCCAGCTGCCCATCAAATGATGGATGGATAAACAAAATATGTTATATCTGTACAATGAAATATGTCTCAGCACTCAAGTAAAAGGGAATAAAGTACCAATACATGCTACAACATGGATGAACCTTGGATGTATGGATGAATCCAGACACATAAAACACATGTGGTATGATTCCATTTGCATGAAAAGTCCAGCACAAGCAAATCTCTAGAGGCAGAAAGTAATCTAAGGCTGGCAGAGCACAACGGGGGAATTAGAAGTTGATGGCTAAAGAGTATAGGTTTCTTTTGGGATGATGAAAATGTTCTAAAATTGATTCTACTGATGGCTGCACAGTTCCATGAATATGCTAAGAACCATTTAAACAGTTGAACTGTATAGCATGTGAATTATACCTCAATAAAGTAAAAATGTCCCCCTCTAAAATGGTCCTTCCCCAGAATCTGCATGAGAAACACTGGAATAGACCACAGAGAACACCCACTCTAATTTGCCATGATACAGAGGGGACTAATAAGGCTCAGACAGGGGAAGGATTTGTCCAGTCTCTCAGTGTGTCAATGTCAGAGCACACAGCTCTGCCTGCTGCCTTAGGCTCATTCCCAGCACAGTGCCACTCCTAGAACCACACCCGCAAGCAGAATCAATGGTCACAGCTGCCTGAGTCTACCTAGGAAAAGAGAGAAAAAGAAGTGACATCAGAATATTTGGGGCTTTTTTTCTTTTTTCTTTTTAAGGCCAGGTATTCTGGCTCACCCCTATAAACCTAGCACTGTGGGAGGCTGAGTTTGAAACCAGCCTGAGCAAGAGCTAGACCCAGTCTCTACTAAAAATAGGAAAACTAGCCAAGTGTCCTGGTGCACCTTGTAGTCCCCGCCACAAGGGAGGCTGAAGCAAGAGTATCGCTTGAGCCCAAGAGTTTGAAGTTGTTATGAGGTATGATGCCACCACACTCCACGCAGGGCAACAGAGTGAGACTCTGTCTCAAAACAAAAAAGAATATTTGTTTTTTAATCTCACAGTTGAAAGAAAGGGCATAACTGAGACTTATACCCCCTTTTTAATATTCCCACCAGATGCTCAACCCCAAACACTCTTGAAGATGGGGAACTCAGTACCTCCATAAATCCACATCACCTCCAAACAGTTTGGGGGTGCACAGAATTCCCTCCCCCTTCAGCTTTCTGTTGATGACAGGCAATGTAAGAGCCACACTGTGGCCAGACCTCTGTGGGAGGCCTTACAATCAATGCCCTGAGACCGTGCTCACATCTCTCCCCTGCACACACACTATATGAAGTGCTTCCAAGGGCGAGGGCTGTGTTTGATTTTTATGTCTCCATCTCCTGAAATATGACCAGACAGAGAGAAGGAAGCTCCAGATGCTCAGTGAAGGAATGAGTTAACCCAGGGGAGAAACCACAGGATTTGATGTTTCTAACCAAGCTCTTCCCCTGGAGAGATCCTCTTTCCCTGGTTTCAGTAACAATACCCAATCCTGATGTGCTGCCCATTTCTGGGGCTGCTTCACTGCCTTAATTTCTGTCTTTTGACCCTGTGACATTTTTCAGAGGTTAAGCTTCAGCTTTTCTGGCTCTTCCATACTGTTATAAAACTCTTCTGCTCTCCCAGCTCATTCCAGAGACTCTCCAGCCATACTTGTTGATCAGGTGAACTTGGGTGGCAATTCTCACCACCACCGGACATCCCAACTGGACGTCTTCCCATCTCTGCAGACATCCAAAACCAATTCATCACGCCTTTGCCAAGAACAGTGCCCTCTCCAGGTTTCCACACCTCTTCTTAGTAGCAAATATGATGGAAAAAATATTTTGATAAGGTACAAGTATATTTGCATTGTCATTTTTCAAAAACACAGCCCTTTTCCTGTTAAAACAAAATCAGAACACACTCAGGACCTCAGGACTTGCCCCCATGCAAAGCATGGGTGGGGCAAGGTATGCAAATACCTGATGCTTGTAAATAGAAAGGGAAGAATTGAATTCTGGGATTTTGAAATTTATAGCAAAAACAATCTCAAAAGCTATGACGCTAGTTTAGAAGAGGCAAGGTTTTGAGACAGAATAGGGCTCTGAGTTCTAGGAGCATGGTTTGGGACATGGAAAATAGGGCCTAAGGAATTAGGGCTTTAATTCCAGCCATTTGTGGCTTCTCTTTCTCTCTTTCAACATGTTCCTATCATATCAACTCAATCATGTCCACATTATTGCTCCTTCCCTCCTGCCCTGCTCTGGACTGGGTCCTCACCACCCAGGCCTGGGCTTTCATAACAACTCCCTTCCAGGCACTCTATGCTTCATGCTGCCTTTGTCCATCTTAGCCTTCCACAATGAGCTTTCTCAAATCCTACCTCAGAGCCCTCAATGTCTCTTCTGCCCACTGGAATCATTTGTATAAATTAAATAAATGCTTATTGAACACCCACTAGATGCTAGGCATTATGCTACTTTGGGTCAGCCAACTACAAACCTCCAAGGCAAATCAGGCCCCCTACTTGTTCTTATAAATAAAGTTTTATTGGAATACAATCACATGTGTTTGTTTACATATTCTTTTACATATCATTGTTTATGGAGGTTTTCATGCCAAGAGAGCAGAAATAATTGTGACAGGGCAGTATGGCCCAAAACTTCTTAAATATTTTACTACTTGACTCTTTGCAAAAAATGTTTATTAACTCATGTGCTAGAATTGGGGCCACCATGCTATGGCCCTCTGCTGTCACAGAGCTTACGGATCAAGGCTCTCATCCTCTTATCTTGTTCTTCTGCACCTTCTCCCATCACCCTCCACCCATGAGTTTTCTGAGAGCCAGTGGTTACTAGATTTTTGGTATTTATGAAATAGTGAAAATATTGTTTTCAATCGCAGGGGATGGACATAGGGTTATCAGATAGGTACATTTTAAAAACCAATTACCATTTAATATCACCACTGTTTTATAAGGGAAAAGAATCTTAACAATAACTAAGAAAGTTACATGAAGGCTATGTTAACCA
>CAUYQV010197733.1:0-19068 GCA_963574575.1 Galagoides demidoff | reverse complement strand
GCGCCTGTGGTCCCAGCTACTTGGGAGGCGGAGGCAGGAGACTCACTTGAGCCCAGGAGTTGGAGGTTGCTATGAGCTGTGATGCCATGGCACTCTACCCAGGGGGATAGCTTGAGGCTCTGTCTCAAAAAAAAAGAAAAGAAAAGAAAAGAAAAAAAAAAGATTTAGAGAGGTGAGGAAGCTACTGAAGAAAAGTTGGAATCTAGCAGAGTTTGGTTTATGAGATTCAAGAAAAGAAACTATCTTCATAATATAAAAGTACAAAGTAAAGCAGCAAGTGCTGATATAGAAACTGCAGCAGGTTATCCAGATGATCTAAGATAACTGGTGAAGGTGGCTAACTAAGCAACAGATTTTCAACAGAGATGAAACAGCCTGATACTGGAGGAAGAGTCCAAGCATTCGTAACTAAAGAGTAGCAGCAATGACTGGCTTCAAAGTTTCAGAAGACGGGCTATCTCTTTTGTGAGGGTCTAATGCAGTGGGTGACTTTAAGCCATATGGCCAGGGAGAGAGCGATCATTAAATAAGTATTAACTTATAAAGACAAACATAAAGTAAAAATTTTCCATTAGGAGTATATAATTAATTTTCTCAGCTAGAAAATAAAAAACAATGCATGGTAGAGAGTGGTTGGTGAATGGTGGCAAAATGAGATGAGGAAGGTGACGCTGGTTGAGGCCATAAAACATATAAGCAAAATTGTATAAAAAGTGGTGGGAGGTGGTGAGAGGTGCAGGTTCAGTTGCAGTTTTGTGCGTATGGCAAACCAGTTCTCCCAGCATGAAGCAGGGATTTTTTTCCCCAGTGCATGCTTTCATTTGGTTTATCAAAAATCAGATGGCAATACGTGTCTGGTTTCATTCAGGGTTTTTTTTTCTGGTTCCATATGAAATGAAGTATTATTTTTTTCAAGTTCTTCAAAGTATGATGTTGGTACTTTGATGAAGATAACATTAAATCTCTAGATTGTTTTGTGTAATATGTTTTTTTTTTTTTTTTTTGGCCAGGGCTAGATTTGAACCCACCACCTCCGGCATATGGGGTTGGTGCCCTACTCCTTTGAGCCACAGGCACCACCCCTGTTTTGTGTAATATGGACATTTTAACAATGTTTATTCTTCACAACCATGAGCATAGTATGTTCTTCCATTTGTTGACATCTTCAGCTGTTTCTTTTCTCAGAGCCTAAAGTTCTCTCTGTAGAGATCCTTCACATCTCTTGTTAAATACAGTCCAGGGTATTTCATTTCCTTTGAAGGTGCTGTGAAGGATATTGTGTCTTTGATTTGATTCTCAGCTTAAATGTTGTTGATGTATATCAAGGCTACTGATTTGTGGACATGAATTTTGCATCCCCAGACATTACTGCATTTCCTTTTTTCTACTGTTTCGGGTTAATTTGAGGCTGTAAAAAAAATTAGGTTATAATGTTTTCATTTGGTAGGTACAGTTCTTCTTATAACTGTTTCTGACCCCCAAGAGGTGAGCAATACCCCCTAACTTTGTGACCATTAAATAGGAGCACATCCATTTCTCTCCCTCCTTCATTATCCCCACTCCCTCATTCCTCTGACCCCTCAACTTGAATTTATTTGAGATTTTCTCTTATGTGGGTGTGTATTAGATTGTCTACTGGTTTCATATTAGGATTAAGTACATTGGAGTCTTGCTTCTCTGTTCTTGTGATACTTTACTAAGAATGTCTTTCAACTTCACCAAGGTTAATACAAAAGATGTAAAGACCCCATTTTTTTAATTGCTGAATAGCATTACATAGAATACGTACACTGATGTTTGTTAATACATTCCTAGGTTGGTGTGCATTTAGGTTGTTTCACAATTTTGATGATTGCAAATTGACCTGTGATAAACAATCCAGTGCAAATGTCTTTATGATAGTATGATTTATTTTTTTTCTTTTGGGTAAATGCCCACCTAGTAATGGGATTGCAGGATCACATGGGAGATCTAATTTGAATACTTTGAGGATTATCCATACTTCCTTTCAAAGAGATTGTATTAGTTTGTAGTCTCAACAACAGTGTAAAAGTGTCCCTTTCTCTCCACATCCATGCCAGCATCTGCAGGTTTGGGCCTTTGTGATGTGGGCTATTCTCACTGGAATTAGGTGATATCCCAGGGTGGTTTTGCTTTGCATTTCTCTCACAATCACAAATGATGAGCATTTTTTCATGTGTTTTTTTAGCCATTTATCTGTCTTCCTCAGTGAAGGTTCTCTTCATATCTCTTGCCCAGTGGTAGATAGGATTCTTTGCTCTTTATTTGTTGATTAAGCTGAGTTCTCTGCAGATACTAATTATCAACCATTTGTCACATTTGTAACATTCAGATATATTTCCCATTCTGAAGGTTGTCTTTTTGCTTTGCTTGTGTTCTTAGCTGTGCAGAAGCTTTTAAGCTTAGTTATGTCTCATTTGTTAATTTTTGTTGTTGTTGCGATTGCCACTGAAATCTTAGTCATAAAATCTTTCCCCAGTCTAAAATCATCAAGAGTTTTTCCCACACTTTCTTCTAAGATTTTTATCATTTCATTTCTTAGGCTTAAATTTTTTATCCATCTTGAATCAATTTTTGTAAGTAGTGAGATTTGTTGGTCAAGTTTCAGTCTTGTAATATGGTTATCCAGTTCTTCCAGCACCATTTGTTGAATAGGGATTCTTTTTCACACTGTATGTTTTTGTTGGTTTATCAAAGATCAGATGTCAACTAGACACTGGTTTTATCTCGTGGTTTTCTGTTATATTCCATTTGTCTATGTCTCATTTTTTGTTCCAATATCATACTGTTATGATCACTGTGGACTTGTAATGTAACCTGAAGTCTGATAGAGTTATGCTTTCAGCTTCATTTTTATCATTGACAATAGCCTTGCTTGTATGATTTTTTCTGGTTCCATAAAAAATGAAGCACTATTTTTTTCCATTTCTTCAAAGTATCATGTTGATATTTTAATAGGAATTGCATTGAATCTGTGGATTGCTTTGGGTAAAACAGACATTTTGACAATGTTGATTCTTCCCAACCAAGAGCATGGTATGTTCTTCTATTTGTTAATGTCTTCTGCTGTTTCTTGCCAAAGGGAAGGGTTTATTTAAGAGAAGAGTTGCATACACAAGGAAAAAAAAAAACTTTGCTGGGAAAATTCTCTTCATTTTTCTTGGCCATTTTCTCCTGCAGATGTGTCAAAATCAGCTGGTCAAAGCCTGCTTAATAAAATATAAAGTTTCAATTCATAACATACCTCTTATCAAATTCTTAAAAGATGAGAACTACCACAAATTGATCATAGGAGAAACCTACAGTGAACACCCTGATTAATGGTGAAACACCTAAAATAATCCCACTGAACCTAACAGGAAACCAACGATGCTGCCATGAAATTACTGATACTCTACTTAGCATTTTAAATGCCTCATGCTTTCTCTTTGTTTCTGTTAATCCTCCACGCCTTTGGTTTAATTCACCAAATTTTATTTGATCCACTTTTTCCTCAATCCGTTTGAAACTTTATATTCTATTTCAATTCATTAAGTGGTTGCCAGTGGGCACCCACACTTCAACTTTAAGCATGTTGTGTAGAGTTTTGTTGTTCTCTCATATTCAGTATCTGTAACTCTCAGGACTATACAAGAACTTTAGTAACATTTAACTCCTTCTGGATGCTCTCATACCTCAAATGCCTATGTCAGTCTTCCAGCATTTTAATCCCAAATCAACCATTTTTCTTCTAGAAACATATTTACATTTCCTGATTTCCATTCTTACTGGTTCCTCTTAGGAAGCCCACTTCTTCCTCGTAGGTTATGCTTATTTGTTTGTTTGTGGCTCAAAAACATTGGAGCTTTCACTGCAGGTAACAGCTCCAGTCAAGCTGCCCTGAATAAGAAAGGATTTAATAGCTTGCATACTCTAATTTCCTGGTAAGCTGGGACTTCAGCTCCTGTTTGAATGGGATTCAGGTTCTTTTTCTGTAGGCCTTTCCTCCCTTCATGTGATCTTGTCCTCCCAAACATTTATTTGGCCATGGAGTTATTTCCCTCTCAAAGGTGTGGGAACATGTACCATTGTGTTCTCACATTTGTTGATGCCAACAGGTAATATTTAATGTCATCCTAACTCTGCTTTCCTTTTAAGCCTCATCTCTCAGGAAGGTTCTGGAATTTTCTCTTCACAATAGTTCATAATTCCAAATATGCATTATTGCTGCATACTGCTTAGGAATCTTGTCTTCCCTCAGTCGGGGAAATCATTCGTCATTATCTCTTTGCTCTCATCCAAACATTTACTTCTTTTGGTAGAACTGTGTTTTACCAGGCTGGCTTCTGGATACTCAGTGTGAAAAATCTGTCCTACTGTTCATCCCTCTCTTGCCTTATTCTGGGGCTCACTCTTCCCACATGGCTACTTTACTGATTTGCTCCTCAGTCCTTTCCATTCTGTGATTCAAACCATCAGCATCCTTTGTATTCTAGTAGCTTTGTTCTTTATCTCAGATATCTCTAATTGGCTATTTGTATTAATGCATGCTGTATTTGAGGGATATCACATTATCCCATATCTCTCTGAGAATATTAATTATACCCTTTAATCATCTCTTACTGAATCTTTTATTAGTTGTATTTCTTTGCATGTAACATTTCCTTTCCTGTCTCTTTCATGGCATCTTCTTTTCAAAAATATTTGGTGGTTGTTCAAACAACCCAAACAACCTTCAACTAGGCAGTGAAAAAATGTTGGTAGGGGAGGTCCAGGGAGACGGATGACTTTTTTAACAAGCACTGAGCCACTGAACCATGTGTATCTTTGATAAAACATTAAAAAGCCAAAAAAAATTAGAGGGAAGATGAGTAACTCTTTCAGTGTCCTCAGCATAGGGCTCAGGGACTCAAAGCTGATAATAAAGGTAGATGTTCTGGTTGTGCTGGGTGGAGAGAAAGGAAAGTGCTGAAATAGGGCTTGAGGAAAGTAATATTTAGCAAAAGCCTAGATGGGAGAAAGGGAGGCTGGCAGCAGGTTAGTGCCCAATGTGGATGAATAATGACGGGAACCCGTACATGTAAATGCTGAAGGAGGTCTGGATGAATATCAAAGCTGAGCTAGGCATGGGTCTGAAACTCATACAGGAATAGATTGCTGATCTTGGGTGCCTCAGGATGGCCACATATGACACAGAGCAGCTCTTAGTGAAGCACCTCAGGTGGGGCTAGGGAGGTGCAGGGGCACTGCTGTGGAGTTCTAGTAAGAGGAAAGGATGGGGTAGGCCACATCTATGTGATTCTAGCTCCACATAGTGGCCAGGCTGTATGTGCAAATCTTCTAGATCCTCACAGAGGCCAGCGTCCTTGTGGCAGCCTGTCCCACAGCAGTGGCCTTGTCCTACCAGAGAGCTTCTTTCCACTTGGCTGCCTCTTTCTGCAGCATAAACCACCTCTGTGTAAGGTGAGGTCTCATGTCTGATGGGTTTTATGTAAGCAATGGAATTTACCTATTGGCCTGGTTTCGAGGGGATATCTGTTTCCACAGGGCTTTCATGCTCCTCCACAGAGCACTGGGCTCCTCAGAGTGCTCATGTGAAGCTTGATTAGAGATTGTGAAGCACCGAGTTTGGAAGCCCTTTGTCCCTCCAAGAGGAATCTCTAGGAGAAGGGGCTGAAAACATTAGTCTGGAGTGACACCAAGACTCATTTCCAGGTGCCACGTGGCTATCTGGTCCCAGGTGCATCCTGTCAGTGGGTGTTGCCTGGCCACATCTGGAGGGTTGTGTGATATAAGGCAGATCTTTGAGGCAAGGGAAGACCTCAACGTGTTCAAGTTCTTGCAGCCAGTACTGACAGACCTAGACATGTGATGATTAAATTATGGCAATTCCTGCAAGCAAGGCTGATCCTACTTTGGTGGAATTCCTTGCAGTTGGGTCTGGAAGTCTAAAAACCAGGTATCACTTCTAGGAGATCCTTCTAGGAAGAGAAGCCCAAGGATCCCCAGATGCTGTCCATCACCAAGATTGTAGGAGTGAGGAGGTACCCAGTGGGAAGCACACTCTCTGTCACCTCTTTTGTTAAGTATATTCCTGAGTATTACATTTTCTTTGAAGGTACTGTGAAGATAATTGTATTCTTGATTTGCTTCTAAACTTGGCTATTATTGGTGTATACAAAGTCTACTGATTTGTGAACATTCATTTTATACCCTTGAGGCATTACTGTATTTCTTGATCACTTCCAGAAGTTTTGTGGTTGAGCCTCTGTGGTTTTCTAAGTATAAGATTATATCATCAGCCAGAATCTCATTGTCTTAGAATTGACTTCCTTTGTGGTGAGCAACAGTGAACCCCTCCTTGTGGGTTCATTAACAATAGCTTCATCTCTATAAGAGGGGTACTAAAGTTCCTTGATTTATGGTATTGTAAGACATTGGTTAAACCAATTAATGTTTGTTTCATAAATATGAAAACATTTAATTTGGGTGCATAAATATTTCATAGTGAAATGTCTTCTTCCTGTATTTTTTCCTTGACTAGTAAGAAGTATCCATAATCGTGTTTTTTTACTTTAGTTACTTTAAATCTTCTTATATGAGAAGATAAGATTGCAACTCTTTTTTTCTTCTGATTGCCGTTTGCCTGAAATATTGTTTTCCATCCCTTATCCCTAAGTCTTATTTTGTCCTTTGAACATCGTTTCTTACAGATGGCATATGAATGGCTTGTGCTTTTATACTAAGTCATCCAGCCAGTGCCTCCTTGGTTGGCAAGTTAAGCCATTAACATTTATTGAGAGAATTGTTAAGTGTGGTGTAGTTCTATTCATCTAATTTTGGGAAAGTCCATTGCTTAGTTTTATTTTTTTGTATCATTGTGGAAGCTAGGTTTTGTCCTTTAGTTTCTGGATGTTTAGTTTGCTGGTTGTCCATTGTGATGGTCAGTGTAGAGAATAGGTCTAAGTATTTTTTGTGGAACTGGCTTTGTGGTGGCAAATTTTCTCAATGTTTGCATATCAGTAAAATATTTAATTTTCCTATCAATTTTAAAGCTTAGCATAACAGGATATAAAATCCTGGGCTGTTTGTTTAAGGAGGTTTAAAGTTGATGACCATTCCCTTCTGCACTGAAAAGTTTCAGTTGAGAAATCTTCTATTGCTCTGATGGATCTGCCTTTGTAGGTCAATTGGCGCTTACTCCTGACTGCTTGCAGAATTTTCTCTTTCATCTTCACTTTGGATATGTTCATAACAACATGTTTTGGAGAAGCTCCATTTGAATTGAGATGACCTGGGTTTCAGTACCCCTCTGAAAGAAGTATGTAAAAATCTTTGGTGATACATGGGACATTTTTATTTATGGTATCCTCCAGTACAGCTTCCATTCCTCTGGGGTATTCTTCTTCCCCTTCTTGGATACCTATAATTTATATGTTTGAATGCTTCCCCAAATCCCATAATTCTCTGAGCAAATGTTCCATTTTTACTCTCTTCTTTTATGCCTCTTTAACTTCCCGTGTTAGATTAATAGTTTTATCCTATAGCTATGAGATTCTTTCTTCTCCATGATCTAATCTGTTATTAACACTTTCTACTGTATCTTTAAGTTCTCTGATTGACTCCTTCAACTCCTTAATCTTTGCTATATCCTTCCTGTATAATTCACATCTTTCATCCCTTATTTTGTTGTTTTTGGAAGGTTTTTTTGTTATTTTTCACTTTTGCATCAATTTCCTTCCTTATTTTTACAATGCATATTTTAAATTTCCTATCTGTCATTTCTATCATTTCATCATAGGTAGAATCCTCTGTGGTAACTACCTTATGATCCCTTGGGGGAGTTTCTTTGTTCTGATTTGTCATGTTAACAAGATTTTTCTATTGGTTCCCTGCTCATGAGTGTTTTCTTCTTATCTGCTTCTTTCTCCTGCTTTTCCCTTTAACTTCATCTTTTTCTTTAAATTACCTTGTCTCTGTGCTTAGGTGTCGAATTGTCCTTTTCGTGTAGGATAAAAATGAAGAGAAGAGTGAAGAGCAAGAATAGAGTAAAGATAAAAATAAAGAAAAGAAAATGGAAGAGATAAAAGGAAATACTGACAAAAAGAAGTAAAGAACAAAAAGAGGGATACAGGACTAATAATAGTGCTTAGCAGGATGCTTTAACCTACAGCCACTACTCCTGGGCTCTTGTGGGCTGGAACTGTGGGTCCCTTGAGGTCAGGGGTCCTTACCCAGTTAAGCAAAACAAGACTCCCCACCTCCACCAAATAGAGAAGAAAAAGAAAGCAGTATGTCAAAATGGAGACCTACCAATAGCATATTTCAAAAGGCCAAAGTTAGAAGGACCCACTTTCCTTGACCCAGGCCAATTGCGTGACACCCTAGTCCAGGCCTTAGAGTGAGGTTCTGTCCCATTAATGGAACACAGATCGACAAGGAATAAATCAAATCAGAAAATAAGGAAAAATAATAATAATACAATTATATAAAGGAAGTTAAAAATTATTTATATATATTTTATATGATAAGAAAAGTAGAAAAATCTTTACAAAAAGAGAGAAAAGAGGACAAGAAAAAAGAATAAAAGGGGTAGAAAAATTCCACTAAAAAGGGAGCCCTTATCATTAAAAAAATTAAAAGTGGAAAAATAAAAATATAACAAAATAAAACAGACAAACAAAAAACCTTAAGGAAAAATATTTGAAAAAAAAGAACAAAAATATCAAAAAACTGTAGCAAAATGGAGCCCTTACTAATGAAGAAATGAATAATGAAAAATATAAATATAAAAAAGAGAAAAATATGTAGAAAAAATTAAAATTCAAAAAGGAATATACTTGTGAATATATTTGCCTGAACAACAGATGATTTTCTGGGGCAAGAGATGCTAATAACAATCCTGATAAAGCTGTATACGATGAAGGCTAAAAGGCACTACCTTGCCAAGGACACCTGGTCCTGCTTCCTCATTTATTTGCCCTTAATCTTTGCAGAATTGGGAGCCTGAAGCTCTCAGCAGCCTATCTAATAGACATATGTTGACTTTCTAAAGAATGTACCTTGACCATGCAGTGGCTTTCCCAGGAAAGTGGCTTTCTCTAAAGTCTCCCCATGGGTGGTTGCCCATCTCAGCAAGTGCACCAGAACTGGCTTCCTGTTAGGTTCCTGGGGACTCTTCCTACCAGACAGCTCTCCCACAATGGCTGTACCTGGCCACCAGCCAAATGATGAGAGCTCTACTCTGCCCGGTAGCTCATACCAGCCCCAGTGCACTATTCAAGATCACTTGCTCACCCAAGTTCTCCCAACGAAACCCCAATACGTTTTCAGGTCCAAAAAAAGAAAGAAAAATGGAGTGGTGCCTGTGGCTCAAAGGCAGTGCACCAGCCCTATATGCTGGAGGTGGTGGGTTCAAACCCAGCCCTGGCCAAAAACTGCAAAAAAAAAAAAAAAAAGTCTGCATGGCAGGCATTCTTTGTCTGAAAACCACTGTAGAACCAGCCAACCTCTCCCAACATGCAAGCACTCACCTCCTATGCTGCTCCCAAACCCTTAGTTGGCTCCTATAGTCTCCTGCTGCCTCACTGTGACTCTGATGCAATATTTCTGGGCAGGACCTTCCATACAGAGGTAGCTGGAGTCCTCCCTCCCCAATATCACCACAGGTGTCAGCAAAGATGTCTCTAGTATGCCATCTTGCTCTGTTTCCCATTATTGTACTTCTTGATCATTTCCAAGGGCCCTCCATACAGAGGTAGCTGGAGTCCTCCCTCCTTGATATCACCACAAATGTCAGCAAAGGAGATGTCGCTAGTATTCCATCTTGCTCTATCTCTCTTTATTGTACTTCTTGATCATTTCCTTGTAGTTGAGACCCTGAAGTTTTCTAAGTATAAGTTTATATCATTTTCATAAAGTGAGAGTCTGAACTCTTCTGTCCCAGTTTGAATACCACTGACATCATTCTTTTGCCTGATTGCATTGGCTAGAACTTCTAGCACTATGTTGAATAGTAGCAGCAATAGTGTACATTTCTGTCTGGTTCCATTCTAAGTTGAAATGCTTTCTGTCTTATTCCATTCAGCATGATATAGGGTGTATATTTGCTGCAGATGGTCTTTATCGGTTTAAGAAATATTCCATCTATGCCTATTTTCCTAAGTGTTCCTTCGAGGAATTAATGCTGAATATAAAAGATTTAAATTTAAGATATGAAACAATAAAATTTCTAGAAGAAAGTATGGGAAAAACTCTTGTTAGTGTTGGCTTAGGAAAAAATTTACTGAAGAAAATCTGTGGCAATTGAGGTAACACCAAAAATAAATAAACGGGATTTGATCAAGCTAAAAAACCTTCTGGGCAGCTAAGGGCACAATGACTAAAGCAAACAGATAACTTTCAGAATGAAAGAAGATATTTGCATACTACAAATCTGACAAAGGGCTGATAACTAGAGTCTTCAGAGCACTTAAACTGTAGAGTCTAGTTTTTCCATAATCAAAAAGAAAAAAGCAAACAATCAAGAGACATGAACAGAATCTTCTCTGAAGAATACAGGTCAACATACACATGAAAAATTATTCACTATCTCTCCATATCAGAGAGATGAAAATCAAAACTACCTTTACATATTACCTAACTCTAGTAAGAATAGCTCACATCACAAGATCCCTATGCTACAGAAGCTGTTGTGGATGTGGAGAGAAGGAAACAGTTTTACCTGCTGGTGGGATTGCAAATTAACACAGTCCCTGTGGAAAGAAGTAAGGAGAATCCTCAAAGAGCTAAAAGTAGACCTATTTGATCCCACAATTTCATTACTATGTATCTACCCAGAGGGAAAAAAAATCATTTTACCAAAATATTTGAAGTAGAATGTCCATTGCAGCTCAATTTACAATCGCCAAGATGTGAAATCAACCCAAGTGCCCTTCAATACATGAATGGATTAATAAATTATAGTGCATGTATACTAGGGAATACTATTCAGCCATAAAAAGATGAAGACTTCACATCTTTTGTATTTACCTGGATGGAGTTGAAGAATATTCTACTTAGTGAAGTATTACAAGAATGAAAAACAAAGTATCCAATAAAGTCAATACTAATATGAAAGCAATATATAAACATCTACTTGCCCACATAAGATAAAAACATAATTAAATTCAAGTGTGTGAGAGGAGGAAAAAGAGAGGAAAAGGAAGGGGAAGGAGAAATGGTAAGCTCTTATTTAATGGGCACAATATAGAGGTATACAGCACACCCCCTGGGTGAAGGGCCCAACTACAACTTGAACTTTACCTTAAAAATGCAAACAATGTAACCTAATCATTTGGAGCCTCATATGAATCTGAAATTAAAAAGTAAAAGTAAAAATTGGTGCAATGAAACTACAGGCCTTTGTAAAGGGAATGGCATAGTCAAATGGTTTTAAAAGAAAATCATTGCCACTTCACTGAGTATGAGAATTTTAGATAAGGTTAAGGACAAGTAAATCAACTACTCTTATTTTTCATGAAGGTAAATCTGCAGTTTTAATGTGCTTTAAGTTCATCCATCAATATATTTTCTACTGCAAAATATATCACAAAGTGGTTTAATGCAACCTAAAGCTTTTGAGTGGCTAAAAGAAAATGAAAAGATAATATTTTGATTTTAATATTTTGGTTTTAAATTTTCAATTCAAGAAGATTTTAAGTATTTTTAATTTATGTTTGTGTGTGTGTGTGTTCATATGTATGACTTATGGAGAGGCTATACTTTAAAAAATAAAGTGAGTGATGATATTCTAACTACAATATGATAAAAACAAATAAATTATATTGGCAGCCTAGAAATACAATCTACTTTTTCTCTAAGAACCTAGATTATAATTTTATAATATTTTCATTAATACCTTTTGATAGTTAAACAAATGTCATTTACATTTCAGTAGCAAGGCAGGGGTATTATAAAGGCATCCAGTACAATCGCAAACCAAAATTTTCATTTGGAAACTGATGTTTTGTTCAAAAGGATCCTTCTGAAGTCAGGGATGACTTCACTGATGAATAAAGAGGGGAGTCAAAAGCATATACGAACATCTTTATTGTAATGTGGTTTTTTATCTTCTGGGTATATACCTAATAATGGAATTGTCAATCCCATTTTGTTTTCTACCATAACGAAAAGCACTTGGAGGCAGATTGTGCTGAAATGATGGTAAACTCTACCCAAACTTACTGATTCAAAAATCTGCATTAACAAGATTTCCTGTGATTCACATGTACTTTAAAGAAGCATGGCTCTAAAGCTAGGCAAATATATCCCATTCGGTAGCTCTGCTATATCTTGGCTGGCATTTCTAATTCTCTTCACCATTTTTCTCTCATGGTCACAGGATGGCTGCTGTAGGTCCAGATATCATTCAGATTATAGGCTGGAAGAAATTTGAAGGAGTGTGTTGCGCCCCCCCCATCCCCCAGCTTGTTCAGTATCAAAAGCTTTCTCACCAGACCTTCATTGACCATCCCTAGCTTCTGTGAATGCCATAAAAACAGATGATTAGAAAGGGAGAAAGGTTAGAATAATGAAGTCAAAGAGTTTTTGATAAGGGATGCAGCTGGGGGATATCCCTGGCATATAGATCCCGAAGAAACTTTTGTTCTCTTATGCCTTAAAATAAGTCCCAGATTTGGGCTTTCTAAAAAATTTTTTTTATTTTTATTTTTTGATTTTAGGATGTTATAGGGGTATCAGTGTTTTGGTTAATGTGCTTTACTTTTGTACAGTTCGAGTCAAAGTTATAAGTTGTGTATATTCCAGATAGTATACATCATACCTGTTAGGTGTGAATTTACCTGTCCCCTCCTCCCCCCTTTCACCTTTTTGAGGAAAGCATGAGGAGTGAATATTGTTCTTTGTCAATATTTTAGACTCTTAGGAGGCTTATAGTTTAAAACTTTCTGGAAATCAAGAACATTGTCTTTTTGATCCTTAATTTTCAACACAGTGGAGACCATTATTGAGAAAATTTACTTTGAATGGGTAGTGTGTATGAATCTCTGCTAAATTGCATGTGATACAATGACTGTGTCACTAATGAAAAATTGGTCTCTGTATTGCTTCATACCCTAATAATTTGAAATGGCTTGGTAAATGAGGTAGAAGGATAATAAGCTAATGAGTCTATAAATAGAATTCAATGCAATTTGTGAAAGTACAGAAGCCTTATCTCATTTTCAAAGATGAACTTTTATCTAAAGCTAGACTTATTCTCCAGAGACCTTCAGATGAGGGGAACCCTCAATAGGACTCAGTCTTAACTGTTTGCTTTTCTACGTTTGATTTAGGGGAACTGTGTCAATCTGACAGAAGCCCTGTCGCTCTATGAGGAACAGCTCGGGCGCCTGTATTGTCCTGTGGAATTCTCCAAGGAGATCGTTTGTGTCCCTTCGTATTTGGAATTGTATCCTTTGACCCTGACATTGTGTTTCCAGATCAGGGCATCCAAGTGAATCCTATGCCAATTTAATATTTTAAATCCCAATAACAAGTGGAATTAGCTCTAGAATGGTATAAAGCCCTGGTTCTCAAACTTGGTTATGCAGTGGAAATCCCCCCTCACCCAGATTTAAAAAATGCTGGTTCCTGAGTCCCGCCCACAGAAAATCTGGGGTGTGGCTTGCCACAGCACCAATGTTCCAAAGCAGTGGTTCTCAATGGTGTTCCTAAACCTGCAGCATCGCCTGGGAAGAACTAGTTTAACATGCAGATTCTCAGGCCCCACTCTGACCTGCTACCCCTTCAGGTGCTGGAAATAGGGCTAGTGACCTGTTCTATCAGCGTTCCAGGGGATTTTTGTGCATCTGAAAAGCCCTAGTCTAAAACATTGCCCTACCCACGGCAGATAAAAATCTGAAAACACTCATTCTACTGTTACATTAAAAGTATCTGACTTCAGTATTAATTTCTACACTTAATGCTAATTTGCAGTAAAAATGAAAGACTAAAATAATGCTGGGGACACCACAGCTAATGTTAGGGCTCTCCTTTAGTTTCACTTGGTAAAGTTAGCCCAGAGAAATAAGAAAACCCTGAAGAAAATAAAAAAGGACAGTATTGTTGCTAGAAATTTATGCTGCCTTTCCTTCGTCTAAAATGTGGACTATAGCCTGTGGTGGCTGAGTCCAGGTTCCCACGACAGCAGTTTTTATTGCTGTCAAGGGAGATGCTGCAAGTGCTACCAGCCTGCAGCCAGGTCCCACCAGCCTGGGCAGGCTGGGACAGCACAGACAGCCGGCAAGAAGAAGCCGGGGTCTTCCAAGAGAGAAGGGGGTTACTGTGTTTGCTGCACAGCCATGTCCTTCCATCGTGAGCTTTGGGAGCTAGCTTAAAGTCAAATCTGTGTTCACATGCTCAGAGATTTCGGAGAATCAGTTGATGACATGTGGGGAAAAGGCTTCTATCCTCCAGTTCTTCTCCCTCCTTTTCTTCCACCTCTTTTTTTCTATCTGTCCTTCCTCTTTCTTCCCCCTCCCCACAATCTTTCTCTCCTTCTTTCCTTCCTTCCTTTGTCATAATAATTCCCTAAAACTTTT
Organism: Galagoides demidoff; assembly: GCA_963574575.1. Taxonomy (NCBI): domain Eukaryota; kingdom Metazoa; phylum Chordata; class Mammalia; order Primates; family Galagidae; genus Galagoides; species Galagoides demidoff. Next base: position 4,486 of record CAUYQV010197733.1, on the reverse strand, counting down.
ATTTTTTTGGAGACAGTCTCTCTCTGTGCCCTGGGTGGACTGCTGTGGCATCATAGCTCACAGCAACATCAAACTCTTGGCCTCAAAGCGATCCTCTCGTCTCAGCTTCCCACGTAGCTGGGATTACAAGCATCTGCCACAACACCCGGCGAGTTTTCCTATTTTTAGGAAAGATGGGGTTGCACTTTTGCTCAGGCTGGTCTCAAATTCCTGAGCTAGAGTGATCTACCCACCTTGGCCTCCCAGAGTATTAGGGTTATAGGCGTGAGCCTCCATGCACAGCCTCCCTAAAACTTCCATGCTACCTTAGAGGCAGTAGTTATCTGCCTGCTAGAATATTTCTGTTCTTTCTGCCATGTCCAGTGGTGGGTGTCCCAGACTGCAAAGTGGCCTTATTTTCATTCCTGCAATACTAAACTTTGAAGCTTTTCTTTTTTCTTTTTCTTTTTTTCCCTTTCTTTCTCCCTTCCCTTCCCTTCCCTTCCCCTTCCCCATACCCATCCTTTCTTTCTTGACAGAGTTTCACTCTATTGCCCTGGGTAGAGTGCTATGGTATCATAGCTCACAGCAACATCAAATTCTTGGGCTCAAGTGATACTCTTGCCTCAGCCTCCTGAGTAGCTGGAACTATAGGTACCTGCCACAATGCTGGTCTACTTGTCTCTGTTTTTAGTAGAGAGAAGTCTCACTCTTCCTTGGGCTGGTCTTGAACTCCTGAGCTTAGGCAATTTACCTACTTTGGCTTCCCAAAGCGCTAGGATTACAGGTGTGAGGCACTGCACCCAGCCTGCCACCATGAAGCTTCTCATACATCTTCCAATTTCTTGGCCAGCAAATGAATTTTAAGTGATGCCTGTTCTTTGAATTGCCAGCTTTTATTCCTTGACTCCCTGTCCAGGTGGGTATTTTACACTGTTTGGAAGAAAGCTAAACTTTGAAGATGAATATCCCTAATCACATGTGCTGCAAATAGCCTTCCTGACCTCCATATGCTATACACGACATCGAAACGAGTCAGGCAATTGATTGTGAATCCCTTACTCTTTTTTTTAATTATTATTTTTAATTTAAAAAAGCAAATCAAAAATGTATATTTTGATGAGCTGGGGTGTTATTTTTTTGAAAGTCAGCTGAAGGACAGTTAGACAGCACAGCGAAGACTGCTAAATGCACTGACCCCCTAGAATGTGATTTTTGTTTTTATTTCTGTGTGGCTTTTTTTTTTTTCGGTAGACTTTCAATTTGGATGTTTGGAGGAATGAACATCATTGTTTTGTTCTGGAGGGAAGAAGTTCTTGATGGTGTTTCTTTCCCCCCAAATCGACTTAGATATTAAAATTTGGTGCTTATAAGAGTTAAAGAAATGAATAGCAATGCTTCAATTAAAGTTACAAGAGCGATATTTCATGTGTTCTGTTGTTTTATTTCAGCACAGTCCCCTCTTTCTCACTTCTGATCCCCTCATTCTTACTTCTGATCTCAAAAAACAAAGATATCTCCTGGTCTGTTTTTAGTTCTATCACTGGTGTCATTTATCTCTTTATAATAGGATGGCCTTGGGGCCTTTTTTGAACAGTAGTAATGACTTCATTTGTTACGGTGTTAAATGATAGCAACCCATGATACACAACCCATTCAATTCACCAGTCCTTCACTTTGACATTGACCTGAGGCTAGCAAAAGATTTTGCGTGACGGTAAACTTGAAAGTCAGAAGCTTATTTTTATTCCCACTCTAACTGGTGTAGTAGATGTTGGAAATAAAGATTATTTTGGATAGCTGCTATGAAACTTTCTGAGAAGATTCTTAGATGCACAGATATGACAGAAGCCCTTGGCAATAAGAGCTACTTATAAATTCTCCTAAGGAAGTACATGTGACAGCTTGGTATTGTCTGTGGGTAATGATCTATGCCAAAGTGAGCTTATATAAACTTGGATTGTTAGGCATCACTGGGTTATTCTATTGGTTTTATAAAAAGTTTATACCTTAATGCAATGAGTATGTTTATTATGGTGAAGTCGCAGTAAGCAAAGCATTAAAAAATGAAATATTCAGTGTCTGGAGGTAGAATTTGTGTCAATACAGAACTTTTTTTGGGGGGGGGGAAACAGAGTTGCACTCTTGTGTCCTGGTTAGAGGGCCCTGGCGTCATAGCTCACAGAACAACCTCAAATTTGGGGGCTTGAGTGACCCCCTTGACTCAGCTTCTGAGTAGCTTAGGGCTACAGGCTTGTGCCACAACACCTGACTAGTTTTTCTATTTTTAGTATACGTGGGGTCTTGCTCTTGTTCAGACCGGTTTTGATCTACTGAGGTCAGACGGTCTACTGTCTCAGCTTCCCAGAGTGGTAGGATTACAGGCATGAGCGACTGTACCTAGTCCTTGGTAGGTGTCGTATGTAACAAGTGCTCTTTAAAAATAAGCGAATGTGTCGTGGCGCCTGTAGCTCAATGGGTAGGGCGCCGGCCACATATACCAAGGCTGGCGGGTTCAAATCCAGCCTGGGCCAGCTAAAACAATGACAATTGCAACAACAACAAAAAAATGGTCAGGCATTGTGGCAGGCACCTGTAGTCTCAGCTACTAGGGAGGCTGAGGCAAGAGAATTACTTAAGCTCAAGATATGGAGATTGCTGTGAGCTGTGACACTATGGCACTCTACTGAGGGCGACAGCTTATAAGACTATCTCAAAAAAACAACAAAAATGAGCTAATGTGTACTCCTTTTCCTTATTATTGGATTGGCATGGAAGAAGAAACAAGGTAGAATAAAGGAGTCAGAGTCATGTTGGAACTAGATGGGCTGAACAAATATTTTTCTTATTCATGTAGGTTAAAAGTGTCACTGGTGGACATTATGAATCTTCTCCATCCCCTCAAACTCTTCTATCATGCTTTGTAAAGGCTCTGTACTATTTAAGACTTAAAATGATGGTGCCATTACTGTAGAGCACTGTTTGGGGTCAGTAGAAATATGTGGGCAAGACCTTGCACTTGAAGCTTGCAGTTGAGGCAACAGATCTGCTGGTAAATCTGGTGAAACAGGTCCTGCTTGTTAAGACCTGACATGTAGAAGTGAAATGGATCTGGTTGTGCCAGGCCATGGTAGATACATTCAGGAGGGAATAAAGGATGTGAGAATAAGTGTGGGGGAGGAGTGGAAATCAACGCATCTTTTCATTTGGGGTGATAATAGTGAATTCTGACCCTTCTCACTCCTGTGTATTAGAGAAATGATGTTAAATTATTTTGAACATCTTATTGTTAAAAGCATGGAAATGGGGCAGTGCCTGTGGCTCAAAGGAGTAGAGTGCCGGCCCCATATACCGGAGGTGGCAGGTTCAAACCCATCCCCAGCCAAAAACTGCAAAAACAACAACAACAACAAAAGCATGGAAACTGAACTCCAGTAACTTAAACCACGTGTACTTTTGCTGCCTTTTAAAGAAATTTTATAAGATCTAGCACTGTGGTTTTACTTTAGTGGCTGTAGTGTTATATGGTATTTTAATTTAAAATAGAAGATACTGTAGTATCCTAGAGCTGCTTTTTTTATTTTTAATTTATTTTTAATTAAACCACAGCTGTGTAGATTAATGCAATCATGGGGTACAATGTGCTGGTCTTATATACAATTTGAAATATTTTCATCAAACTGGTTAACAAGTCTTCATGGCATTTTCCTAGTTATTAAGACATTTATATTCTACATTTAGTAAATTTCATGTGTACCCTTGTAAGGTGCACTGTAGGTGTGGTCCTGCCAATTACCCTCTCTCCACCCATCCTCACCCCTCCCTTCCCCTCCCCTTTCCCCATATTCTTGGGCTATAATTGAGTTATAGCCTTCATATGAAAACTATAAATTGGTTTCATAGTAGGGCTGAGTACATGGGATACTTTTTCTTTCTTTCTTTTTTTTTTTTTATTAAATCATAGCTGTGTGCATTAATGCACTCATGGGGTACAATGTGGTGGTTTTATATACAATTTGAAATGCTTTCATCAAACTGGTCAACATAGCCTTCATGGCATTTTCTTAGTTACTGTGTTAAGACATTTATATTCTACACCTAGTAAATTTCACATGTACCTTTGTAAGATGCACCATAGGTGTGGTCCCACCAATTACTTTCCCTCCACCCATCCTTTCCCCTCCCCTCTCTCTCTCCCCTTTCCCCTTCTTCTTGGGCTATAATTGGGTTATAGCTTTCATAAGAGAGCTATAAATTGGTTTCATAGTAAGACTGAGTACATTAGATACTTTTTCTTCAGATACTTTGCTAAGAAGACTTATGTCCCAGCTCCATCCAGGTAAACATGAAGGAGGTAAAGTCTCCATCTTTCTTTAGGGCTGCATAATATGCCACAATTTATTGATCCATTCATGGGTCGATGGGCACTTGGGCTTCTTCCATGACTTAGCAATTATGAATTGGGTGGCAATAAACATTCTGGTACAAATTCCTTTGTTATAATGTG
>CAUYQV010197731.1:0-38693 GCA_963574575.1 Galagoides demidoff | reverse complement strand
TTTTGGAGACAGAGCCTCAAGCTATCCCCCTGGGTAGAGTGCTGTGGCATCACAGCTCACAGCAACCTCCAACTCCTGGGCTCAAGCGAGTCTCCTGCCTCAGCCTCCCAAGTAGCTGGGACCACAGGCGCCCGCCACAATGCCCAGCTATTTTTTGGTTGCAGCCATCATTGTTGTTCGGCGGGCCCAGGCTGGATTCAAACCCTCCACCTTGGGTGTACGTGGCTGGCGCCTTAGCCACTTGAGCGACAGGCACCGGATCCGCCTCTTCCAATCCTTACATGCAAAACTGAGGGCATTTGTAAACCTGTTTTCTCGACTGCCCCAAAGCCTTCCTTTCCTGAGATTTAACAACAGCCTGGATCTTGTCAGATCTGACTGCACAGAAGCACCAAGCCCTGAGCCTCTTATGGGCCAGGATGAGCATCTGCTGCTGACCAGCAAGGGCATGTGGAGATGCAGGGAATGAAAGAATGAAAAGTGGAGTGGTGGAGAGACAACTGGCAGGGAAAAGGTCAGTTCGTCTAAAAGATGAAACAAGAAATGCAAAGAGATGGGAAAGGAAACCCTCTCCTTATCCACTGTGGGCAGGAACAAGGAGAGCCCGTCCTGGGTTTCTTCTTTGCAAACAGAGCTGCCTGTGGCCACCCCACACGTGTTCCTGCTCAGCCTCAGTGCAAACATTTCTGCCCCAGTTGGGCAGGGTTGGAGAGATGGGATTCAGCGAAAATGACTAAAGCCGAGTGTACAGAGGCACTGAATAAATGAAATCTGATCAAAAGGGTGAATTTGAGCCAGAGGGGAAAAAAAAAATCAGCCAAGTGTTGACAGCAGCAAAAGTATCCTGGGAGAGTTCAAGTGCTGAGATACCTCTGGCCCCTCCCCTGGATCCCGGGGGCCATCTGTGTACATGCCTCTCTCCTGCCATCCAACCCCTTCTCCCTGTGGGTAAAAAAGAGCTCAACAGAATGATGCTGCCCAACTGCTCACACTGGGTCCTTGGAGAACCTTGGGGTCCCTATTCAGTCTTTCCATAAGCATTTATAAAGTGCCTACTAGATGTCAAAGAAATATCAGGCCACAGCCATGGTTGGAGCCTCAGGCGTTTCTGCTCAGAACCTCAACAATGTTATCAGGTTCACTCAAGGAGATGATTTATTTTAGATCTTGACTCTCACTCCAGCTGCACCCACAGGAGAATGACATTTAAATCAGAATGCCACTTTATCCACTTACAGTAGAAGATATATATTTGCAGTGGCCATAATATTTGAGAACCCAGCTATACTTTAAGGGTGGTCCACAGATCCACGGCATTGACAGCACCTGGAAACGTGTCAGAAAAGCAGAAATTCAAGCCCTACCCCAGACCTACAGAATGAAAACTGCTTTTTAACAGGATCCCCAGGTGATCCTTATATACACAGAAGTTGAGAAACAATGTCTTGAATAGTGGCTTTTGAACACAAACATGCATCAGAGTCATCTGGAAGGATGGTTAAACCAGGCTGCCGCTCTCACCCCAGAGTTTCTGCTTTGGTGGGGCTGGGATGAGGCCAAGAGTTCGCAACCTGTCACATGCTTCCAGGAGCCACACCTGGAAACGACTGATCCAGACATTGAGACACACACACACACACACACACACACACCCCGGGCACCACAGTCCCTCACCGATTCTGTGGCTGAGGATGTAACATTAATCTATAGCCCCGGGCTCATGTTCAGCCTGCAGCAGCAACACCAGGAGGTTGTGCCCCATCCCAGATGCTGTGCCCTATGTCAGGTCCCACGCGTGCCCTGTGTACACTGTTAAGAATAGACTCACACCTTATCACACCTAGAAACTTAAGACTGCCAAAGGCAAAAAGAAAATTTTCAAAAAAAAAAAAAAAGGACCTGACTGAATATTGAATTTAGTAATGTTTCTTAAGAATTAGAAGGCTAGATAGGATAGTAACAATTTCAAAGTTTCAAAGTAAACTGTCATTTAAATGTGGGGTGTTTATTTAACAATTCTAAAGACCTTTTAGTAAAAAAGGAAACAACTTCCCACTTTTACTCAGCAGCACTGATGGGATTAAAACCTGTTACCTCTTCACTCTACCTGCCTTTCTGCACATCTGCATTGCAACGATAATTATTGATCATAAATACAGAAAAATTCTTAAGTTTTCTTCTTTCTTATCCTTGACATTTGGCCTTGCTTGCCACCTCTATAAATGTTTTTAACTCTTTTAAAGAAAAAAATTTTAAGAGGTGGGGGTCTCACTATGTTGTCCCCACTAGAATGCAGTAGCTAGTCATAAGAACAATCCCATTACTAATCAGCATGAGAGTTTTGACCCGCTCTATTTCCAACCTGGGTTGGTTTGCTCCATTTCCAACCTAGGCTGGTTTGCCCCCCCTTAGGTAACCTGGTGGCCCCCTCACTCCAAGAGTACCATATCAATGCCAAACTTAGTGAGGATGGAGACTTTCAAAATTGTAAGCTGTCAATGGGAGTAAAGGAAGAATTAGCTTCTTTGAAACAATATTCTGCACCTTAATTAAACAATAGCTTTTGTTTTGTTTAACAGGGCGGGTTAAGGGAGATTTAATTAAGAGAAAGTGGAAGTACAATCCAAGTGTCTTCCTCCTCTACCAGATTGGAGCAGAGCAGCCAGTGTGGCCATGGATTGGTACCGAGTAGAAGGTCCTCACTAAGGAACACTATTGACAAGATGTACCTACTTAGACTGTACCTTTCCCATTTGCCATTCTCTAGAGTTTTTTTCATCTACAAAGCCTCCCCTGTACTCAATGTTAGATGTATACTTGGAATAGTTGCTCTACATAACCCACCGCATTATGAGAGCTAAAAATCATTCCAGGATTCCTCCGGAGCCCACCTTTGGACTGTCCTTAGACAGCAGGTGTAGACACTCAGGTGCCGTGACAGGCCGCCTGCCTGCCTGCTGCTTCTGGGAACACATTGCTCTAACTGCTTTGTGACACAGTTTCTCAAACACTTGCACATTATCAAAGTCTGATTGGCATTTCTTCCCCCCCCCCACGCCCATCTGCAAATGTGATAATGAAACTTTTGCTTTCTCTTCTTCTCCTTCACGTTACAGCTATTGAGACAATTTTTTTTTTTAATCTTCTCCATGTAGGGAGAATTAGGAAACATACTTTCCTGCAAGCTACTGATTTCGCTCTCTGGCCAGTAAGTCTTGGTGACGGGGTGTGAGCTCCTGTGTCCTCAGCTCTAGTTACAGAGAAGCAGAGGCAAAATTCACCTGTTCTTCCTCGATTCACTGCTTATTCTTGTCCTCTGGTTGCTGAGACAGAATTGCTGGTCCTTAAATATATGTGGACTCCAATCGGAGCAAATAAATGAAATTGAACTTCAATAGATTCCATATTATCTCTAGGTTTTTATTCCAGAAACTTTGAAGAATAGACAATTGCTCATTGAAAAATGCTTCGTTTGCTCACTATTAAGCCACAGTTACCTGGAGCCCTAGAACTGTCCATGAAATTGCACGTGAAGACCCAATTTTGTCTTCTGATTTTTCTTCAAGTTTTGATTTCTCAAGAAGCTTCTTGACTGTCTGGCCAGCACTGCTACAAGCTTGAGGGTGGCTCGCAACACCAGCTGCCTGTGATCATTCGTGCCCCAACACATGATCAATCCTTGAGTTAAATTCCCATTGGTCCCCTTTGCATAGCCCAGGTGACTTTAAACATGCTCTCTGTGTCCCAGGAAACAGATAAGTGGCCTCCTTGGCATCCTCAACTTCCACTCTACTGCTTTTAACATTAACAAAGTATCCAATTACGGACGAAGTTTGAAACTGTGAGGACTCTAGGACATCTGCTCAAGTCCCCCACCCTGTGCCACCCACCTCCACGATGCACCTACTTCCAAAACTGTCTCGTCATTGCAGGTACTTGCCCAAAGCCTCAGCAAAGTGTTCTCAAACAGCCCTATAAGCAAGCACCTGGCTGGGTGTCCCAGACCTCATGAAAGTCAGGAGCATCAGTGAGATACTGATGACACTGGGCCTCCCCCTTCTTCGTCGGTGCTCTTTGGGTTTCATGGAAACTGGTGCACACAGGAAAATATGGGCAGCTGTGTCGGGGCCCTCAGCTTAAACCAATGTTTCTCTCAAGCTATATGAAGCATGCGAGCAAACTTCTCCCATTTCTAGAGCCCTCCAGAAACATTCCCTGAATTCCAGCATTTAATACCAACTGCAACGCTGGGGGTGGGGAGTAATAGACCACTCAGGAGCAAGGACCTCCAAGCACGGCCGCTGACAACACAGAAATTTTTTCTCTTGTTTTGATTTGGTCTGCATGGTGGGCCAAGGTGACCTTGGAGGATTTAACAATCAAAAAGATAAAATAAAAGTTTGCAAGTACAAGAAGTAGGAAAAGAATACTCTGGGAGTATGAGAGTAAGAGACGCAGAGAGTGGTGGCCTTGCTTTGCTTCAGTCACAAGTCCAGGTCCTGGCCGGGGAGAGACGATGCTGGGTGCAGGGGAGTTGATGTGGAAGGAGGAGGACAGCACAGAGCACCTGCCCCAGCCTGGCCACTGGAGCTTTGCTGTCCCCGAGGCCTGAAGGTGGCAGCTTCCACTGAGTTCCTGATGTCCCTCTGCTTGTAGACTGGCCTGGACCTAAAGCTTCCGGGGTTTAGGCTACAGGAAGGCAGGCAGTCTGCACAACACCACAAATTAGGAAAGCTTCATGTGGATGCACGTAACTAAACACATCCTCGGGTTGAATTAAATAGTGAGGAAGAAACTTCTAGTAAGGATAAGACCCTGAAGCCTTAAACCCAAGGGCAGGACTACAACCAGCAGCCACACAGACTTGTCCATGGTTTCTCCTCCTCTCACGCTCCTGCTCACCCCCTCACCTCTCCCAGAGCCAGCCCTGCTCCCTCCAGTACTCTGCCAGGAGCAGTGCCAGCTTCCTGATCTCTCAGAACCAGCCATATGCAGGGGCCTGGGCACCTAACTCCTAGGAGCCTGTGGCAGGGGCAGGTCCAGTTGAGTGCCTGCTCCCCATCCACACTCAGGCCACCAGGAGCAAATGGCAGCTGAGGAGCTCATCCAGAGCTTGGGGAAAACAGCAGAATCAGGAAAATGTTCCCAGGAGATGCTTCCTTCTATAATAGTAAACAGTAACAGTGGGGAAATACTATCCACAAACAGGGAAGACGAAGTAGGAATACAGGAAGAAAGAAACAATGCTAAACTTGTAGATACAACTAGAAAATGTTCAGAGCTTGAAAAGCTAATGGAAATGAAAAGGGGAATTGGGTGACAGCAGGCTACGTAAGGACCTGGCATAATTCTATGAGACGCAGATGTGTGTCTCAGTGGTGCCCCCTTCCTTGCCTACCATGGCTGCAAACATCTTGGTTTTACCATCCCCAGAAGTTTATCTATCAAAACACAAAGTACTGTCCACAGGGCCCCAAAGCCCCCCTGCTCTGCTTTGGGCCAGGATGATCCTAAAGCTATTATTGCAAACCAGAACCAAAACTCTCTAGGACAGTTTTCAAACGACATAGTTAAAAAAAGATGCTAGAGCCATAGACTATGAGATTACATGAGACATAGGCAAGGGTGTGTGTGCGTCTGTGTGTCTGTGCACACGTGCATGTGTATACATCTACTTGTGTGTGTACATGTGTATGTGCAAGCATGTATGTGTGCACACACGTGTATGGGTAAATGTATGGTACATATGTGCGGGGTTGTGTTTGTGTGTAGGTGTGTTGTATGCGTGTGTGGGTGTGCATGTGTTGTACCTCGTGTATACAAGGGGTAAATGTTCCTTTCTCTGACAGACACATTTACACGTGCCAGTATGGCCTTTACCAAAGCTCCCAGCCACCTGCAAGGGACCCAGCCCTTGCCAAGCCACCAACCCAGCCACACAGCTCAGAGACAAGTATTCATGGAAAAGTCATTTGCTGCAGACAGGCTGTGTCTTTAATGGAAATGCCAAAAGTGCCTTGAGGTGGGCAGCCTGGGGTGTGTCCTCATCAGGAAATCTCATCAGATTGCTTCAAGATTTCCTCAGCCTTCGTTCCAAAATACTAACTGCATCACAACCATATGAAAACCGAATCCGCAAAGTAGATGGATCTGTTTTGAATTTTTATGTAATTGGAAAAATGAAATAAATTCTTTAAAATTTGATTCTAATTTGCCCTAGCCTTTTATGGATTTTGTAGCTAATCAACCAGGATAGCACTTATTTCATTCTTTCCGTAAATCTGGGTAATATATGTATCCTTTATTTGTGAATTAAGATGATTGATAGGAATTAGTATTCTCAGAGATTGCCGTTATTTAAATTTAGGTTATTTATTTACTTTTTTATTAATTAGGAATGAAAAGAAATAGAAACTATGTAGCTGGCCATCTAAAACATACTGAAAATGCTCTGGAGATTTATGCAGCGATTAAAAAAGAGATTACAATTTTTTTGCTTTCATTTGCCTGGAACATGAGGGAAATGTTGGGGTCCATCTTGAGAGTTGTAAAAGTCAAACATTTTGTAAAAAAGGAAAATGTTTTTCTTAAGGCAAGCCCACTTAACATAATAGCTACTCATATTCATGTGTGTGAGGAAAAGAAAGAGTCTGAATCGTAAGGAAGAAAAGAATGAAATAACTCCTTAATCCTTGCTGAAATGTAAAAGGAAATAAAAGTGACCTTTAAGACACCACGACCTCGACTACATCTTCCAGTCATTTATGAGCCACAAAGTTGGGTTATACACTCGCAAATAATATCTGAGCACGAAAACTGAATCAAATAAAATAAATGATCCAGGTTCCAAATTTACTGGCACCGAACTAAATTGCAGTCATTGTTTTTTCATTTTTAACAGGAGGCACGACACTTGGTTTAAAGCCTGTGGCTGTGGTCAACATTCCCACAATTTAACACCCTTTCATCCGAAGCAGTGTCACGCTCTAGGTGGTCCGCAATGTTTTCCTTTATCCGGCTCTTTCCACAGCATGCTCCTAGCTCACAGGACTTTTTTCAGCTTTGGGGACAAAGCGAAAACTTTAGTAAGGAAAGCTATGACCTTCAGTGTGCAAATAGGAGCCTAAAATTCTGCCAGCACAATACACGGCAAACAGATTTCTTTTTACCTTTTTCAGACAACTCATTTTCCATTTGCAACAAATAATTCATAGTTAGAACTTAATGCCTGCTAGACCATGGTCATTGAAAACACATGTCGGTCCTGTTGGGGCTTCAGAAATAATCAGAAGTCATTTTATTTCCCATTTTAAAGACCAAAACAGTAGCTTACATTTTTAATACATAACTGATTGTTTCAAAACATCTGGAGAGCTATACCTTTCTGCCTTTATAGACAGATTCTTTCTTTAAAGGCAAATAATGGGAAAATCTCATGAGGTCTTTTTCTGACCAATCCAGTGCTCTCCACTCCACTGATAGATTTCTTTTGCCCATGTTACTCACTGCTGCCATATCATTCAAACTCAGGGATACATGAGGAGGAGTACAATGTTATTGCAGATAAAATTATTCTGCCTTGGATTGCCTACTAAACATCAAGCTCTTCTTTTCTTCACCATAAAGCTACATGCAAACACACATGTGAACACACACACAGACTCAGAGAGCAAAGAACATCAAGAAGGTTGACAGTAGCCCCCTTAGGACTCTCCATTCTCCCATAAACAACCTATGACACACCAGAAACACTGGCTCTTTTGAAGAAAGTCCTTCCCAGAGAGGTGACAAGCAAGCAAAATCATAAGTTTTTAAATGTCTTTGAGTGTCGTACATTACAAGATATAAGGGTGTGTGTGTGTGTGTATGTGTGTGTGTGAACTTTAAAGGAAATACACTGATATATTTGCAAATGTCCCCCCAAGTCCCAACTTTGTACAATGGAGTCTTTCTTCAGATAAGCAAAAAAGAAAATGTATGTGCTGATTCCAAGCTAACTCTTAGTGGCATTATTCTCCCATATGACATCAAGCCTTTTCCAACTTAAGTGCAAAAAGCAATCTGTCACCAGCATGGTGACAACATGATAAGTCAGGGAATTATAGTTGGGGTTTTAATGATACAGAAAATTCTCTAGATTCCTGATTTTGAAAAGTCAGTTTTCAAATGTGCTTTGCACAGACTCAGTTTGGGAAGCCAGTTTGACTTCATATACTTCTGCTGATCTCTGTGAACAGTCTCAATGTACTCCAATTGGGGGATAGTTGTCCATCACTCATAGTTGTAACAGTAGTCCTTGGCTTTCCTCTTTTGCAGACTAAACTACCAGCACCATCACTATAAGATGCTCAACTACTGAGTATGTAAGTGTATTTATTTTCACAGTAATTCTGTCAAGCCATCACAACAATTACTGTTAAAATCTCTACATTCGTCTCCAAAGATGACGCTATTGACAGCTTCACAGGAAGTTGCAGCCCAGGAGACCAACAAGCAAGGAAGAGTCCTGCTCAGACGTCCTGCTAGCTACCATGGTCCCTCAGGTTAAGATTGAAAATGCTACCTTACAAAGCCACACACTGTTTGCAACTTGACCTTTCTTGGTCATGTTCTTTGCTAGAAGTGGCCAACCTCCTGTAGGGCCACAGATCTGCTTTGGTGGATTTATCTTCAGCACGTTATCACTTTGTGCAGCATTTTTATTACAATTACATATGACCAACTAAAAGACCATTAGCAGAAAAGTTGGGAAAGGTCCCCAATTCCACGAAAACACACTAAACATTATGAGAAGGCATGCCTTACCTCTCACATGAAGGCACTAAAATCACTAGCTGAGATTGACAGAGAACAGCGCTCTTCTTCTGGGTGGTCGCTTTAACTCTGTGATTCCCCCCACTGCTCCTTGCTGAGCAGTTCCTGAGGGATGTGAAATCTCCCTCTGTGCTGTCCAGGTTGCCACTGTCCTTTGCCTCTTAGTGGTCAAAATAGTGGGTGCCCATGAAGAACCTTTTAGGATTGAGAGGGAAGATTGGGTGACAAAGGTGGGTTATGATGGTTAAGGAATGTTGATAAAATTCCTTCAGCTCTTTTTTCCCCATTCTAAACCCTAATTCCTTCCTCAAATTCCCAGTGTGTCTTGACACTCAGCCCACCAACTGCTGTCTTGACAGGGCCACTTCTGTAATGGGTCTCGATTCTAACATGTCCCAAACCAAAGACACTCAGCCTTGCCTCCCTTGACCTCGTTTCCACCTTAGACACACGCACACAAGAATTTCAGTGCTCAGGACAGAATCACTGCAGTTGTCCTTAACCGTGCTCTCTCCCTCACACCATGTCCACCCACCCACAGTTGCTGTCTTTACATTGGGTCCTAAATGTGTCCTGAACCTGATCACTTCTCACCTTCTCTTCTTCCACCACCCCAGCCAACCCCCGCCACCTCTCCCCTGGGCTAGTGCAGCAGCCTCCTCACAGATGTGGCAACTTCATCTTCTCCCACCCTCCGGTGGCTTAGCCCATGCAGGGAGCCAAGCTGGGATCCTCACAGGGGCTGCCCCACTCCTGCCACCTCTGAAATCATCTCCTACCAGCTCCCTCTGCCTCCCACATGTCACACTCCTTGAAGCTTCAGAAAAACAAGCCAGCCTCTGCCTCAGGGCCCCAGACCAGCTGTTCCCCCACCAGGAAAGCTTTTCCCAGACATCTGTCCAGCTGCCTCCCTCCTGTCTCTGCCAAAGGGCTCCCACCTGACATGCCTGCCCTGTGAGGTAGCCTTGCATGCCCCCTTCTCCTCGCTCTTAGCCCTAAACCCTACTTAGCCCCTTCCTGCAGTGAGTACTGCCTCTAATGTCCCATGTACATACTTATCCGTTATATTCTCTGTCCACACAAGGTCAACTCCATGACAGGAAGGACTTTGCTTGGCTAGAGAACAGTGCCTGACACACACCAGGTGCTTCATCAACACTTGTGGAGGGAATTCACTTGTGCATGGTATCCTTGCAAAGTGCTGAGCTCCAGCAAAACCGTCCACGCAAGGCCCTGGTGCTCATAAATCTGTGATTCACCTTCATGCTGCTCAGGGTGTGAACTGGTAACAGAAGTGGCAGCAGTAGGTGAAAGTCTTGTGTGCTACAGAACCAGACGGTCTCAGGACAGCTCTTCCAGTAAACCTGGGGGGCAGCCCTTGGTGTCCAGAACAGCCGGAAGGCTCCAGAGTTGCTGATGTTGTCCTGGTAACAGCTATGCAGAGTCCCTACTACTCTGATTCCTACTGTACCGATGAGGAAATCCAAACTGCTGGAGGTTAATCTCCTTCCCCATGGTCATGGAACCAAGATTCAAAGGCAGGTCTCACTCTGGCGTGCAACCACAGGTCTTCGAGTGACACGCGCTGATGTCCTAGCTGTTAGTCTCCTGAGGCCTCCTTAATCCCCTTCTCAGCAACTTATTTTACCTGTGACTAATACCAGTCACCCCACATGGAGACTTAGCAGATTTGAGGCATCCCCCCTGTAATGTGGGATAAAAGACATGTTCTCTGAGATTTAAAGCGTCAACAGCTTAGAATTGTTGGGAAAGCCCTGATCACTAAAATAGCCAGTGATGAGGCGATGTTTGCTCTACATATGAGCAAATATCACCCATATGTGTTTAATGAGCATCCACTCCAGTTTGAAAGCAAAGCTGGTTGGTTTCCATTAGTGTCCTAACGCATCCCCCTCTGGTTTGTCCTGCAAAGTTTCCAGTGTAAATTAATGGGCAGCCCATCAAGAGCCCGGGAAGAGGCAACATCCTGGGGTGGGGAGGATCTAAAGCAAGGAAAGGTGATTTAGATTTCCAAATGTGGAAGCCCCTGGCAGGTTCTCTCCCCCTGTCCTGGACGTAAACTGTATTCGGTGATTATAAACAATAATTAACTCAGGCTGATAAAGAATGCATTCTGCGTTCCCTCGGAAACGTCTTTCAAGACCATCTGTGAGGAGCAAGAACTCGGGCTGGGAGGGCGGGTGTGAGGGGATGTGCCCCCAGTCTCCCGTTTACCATAAAGACCCAGTGCAAATACAACACCTGCCCCTCCTCCCCAGCCCTCACATCTGACCCACAGCTACCTTGACTGGGAACCAAGGACCAAGATCAGTTTCCACAACGTCAGAGCCACAGCACCGTGCACCATGTGGCTCAAAATCTCTGACACTAATCAGAGGGTGATGACAAAATGGTTTACAACAACAGTTCTCAACCTTCCTAAAGCCTCGTTCTATGTTCAAAGGAGTTGCGACCCACAGGTTGAGAACCTGGTTTATAGACAATCTGGACTCATCAAGTCCAACGTAACTAGGCACAGTCACACATCATCCTGTTCTGCTGCATTAAAAGTGCACCATATTTTCATCTGCTTTCTGGTCTCTCGAAAAGACTTCTTAGCAGCTCCATCTCCACTGAGTGGATGAAGTAATTCTGAGTCACTAGAAATAGCCTCACGGACCAATTCTTTTTCATTCACAACTCCCCTTCCCTATTCTCCCAGTTGCAGAAAGTTCCAAGTTGTCCTATAAATCTGTGCCACTCTTGACTCTGAGCCTAACATGGCTGAATAAGTAGGTAAACACACACGCTACACAGAGGCAAACCCAGCATTAGAAATCGACTGTTCGGCGAGTAATCAGTAGAATGTAATCACACTACCTGCGACTCCCTTATCTCCACACAGAATGTGATCAGTTTTCTTAACAAGCTTTAAATGGATTATCTGGCTGGGCTGTGTTGATTAGTAACATCTGTCCTCTGTTTTCCATGATGGCAGAAGGAGCACGCGTTTTATTTTTTAACAGTACAATACACGTGACATAATAGCCCTGTGCAGTGTGTGAGCATTTCGCAAATTTTACTTCCTACGACGGCAATGATTATTTTTCTGAAATATTAAAAACTGAAAACTGCTACAATTGTATGGAATGTTTCAGAGTATTTCATTGGCTCTACTGATCGTTTTCAGCTCACAAATCTCAGCTGAACCTCTTCACTTTTTCCCTTGCCCAGAAACACGTCTGCTCTTTTTATTCCTGATTTACAAGGCAAATTTGGCGTGCAGTTCACTTACATATGCTGATCCAGGCTTATTGAAGGCAGGTGCACACTTTAATATATGTGGGCACAGGGACCCCCTTCCATCCCATAAAAGAATACTGGGCATGTTCTCAGGTGGAATATCTGCTCTCTTTTATTCATAAACCTGAAAATCTGAAGCATTTGTATTGCTTTTACATATTACCACGAACAAATTAGAATAGGCAGAAATAATGTTCCAACCCTGCAATGGTACCATATTAAAAGGGTTTGAGCCAAATTCTGGCCTCTATTCACTCCCTGAAAGAGATCCCAGAACTGAGCACTGCTCTCGGCTTAGTGCCTTTGTATTAACGTTGCATAAATACAGTCATACTACACCACAGGGACAGGTAAATGCAATACCATATTCCCATCAAAGCAAGGCATGCGCACGGCCCTGAGTTGTCCAGGAAAATGAGGCTGCTCTAACAGACACGTTGTTGTTTGTACGAGACTGAACCATGAACGAGCAGCTAAAGTGAGAAGACCTCACTGAGTGACCTCAAAAGCGCCTGCGTCATCTTGGTGACTGATCCTAGATGTCGTTAGATGTGGCTCACAGGTGTAAGATGAGCTGCAGGTGACAGTATCTGATAGTCACAGGTCGGTGTAGTAAACACCTTCTAAGTAGGTCTGCGCAGTCCCTGGTACAGTCCAAAGAAAGGAGAGAAGGCAGGGGCAACGTTGAGGGCCCTTTTGTCTGTGCTTCTGTAACACTTTGGCTAGGCCTCTAATATAAAGTAATTCTTGCTTGGAGAATCGTTTGTTCAGTTGCTAATAATCCCAGGTAGGCAGTAAGGTACTCGGAAAGATGCATCCTGAGTAAATGAATAAATTAAAGAAAGACCCATGGTTGAATAAGCTCATGTTTTGTTTTTTTTGTTAGTTTGTTTGTTTTTTTAGAAAAAGAACCTTACTTTGTTGCCCCAGGTAGAGTGCCATGGCATCACGGCTCACAGCAACCTCCAGCTCTTGGGCTTAGGCAATTCTCTTGCCTCAGCCTCCCAAGTAGCTGGGACTACAGGCGCCTGCCACAACACCCGGCTATTTTGTTGTTGTTGTTGCAGTTTAGCTGGAGTTGGGTTTGAATCTGCCACCCTCAGTATATGGGGCCAACACTCTACTCACTGAACCACAGGCACTGCCTGAGCTCATGTTAGCTAGAGAATGAAATTGTAAATTCTGAGGGGATTTTGAAAGTCAAAGTCTTCCTCTTATAAGGGAATAGGCCTACATCAACAGATGTTAAATGATACACCCAAAGGTGCACAGATCAGTGGTGTGGAATAGAATTTGGATGATTTTGTTCACATCCTGTGTTCCACATAGTTTGAAGTCACTAAATTGAGAACACAGCAGCACTTATCTCTAATTCTATCCATATCCTATCTGGACAGAGTCATGCAAAACAAGTATCAGGACCGCAGCCTCGACCTCACAGCAGCACAGACGTACCACCTGAGGCAGAGGCAGCAGGTGTGTGAGAGTGGCAACCTTCAGGCAGCATTACACATGAGTCCTATTAACAGCAACTACAAGGCATATTTCTACGGCTTTGCTCTTCATCTTAACATTTGATTTCTGTGCCTTGAGAAGAGTCTATCTAACAGGGTGTCTCAAATTCAACACATACAAAGTTGAACCTGTTACCTCCTCTGAAATCTACAGCCCCATGGTGTTCCCCAGTCCCTGAGACAACCTCCAACTTACCTTTGCTTCCCCTGCATGGAACTCACCCACCCCTATCAGTAACTAACACAGCAACTAACTTATATGAAGGATGGCCAAAGTTATCTTGGCCTACAGTTATCTCATCTCGTAGGTTATCTCATTTCACCCAAACAGCGGCCTGCAGATGGGAACTATCATCACCCTCATTTTGTGGATGAGGAATCTGACTTGAAAATTGGTCCACGATTAAACTTTTAGTAAGCCAGGACTCAAACTCAGGTCAGGCCATGTAAGAAGTTTAGCACCATGTTTAAAGTCCAAGAGAAAGGGTAGCCGTGCCACCCCACCTGGACCACAGTTTAGGGGATGGTTTCCAAATCCCTTTTGAAAAATGTATTGCTAAACACTAAGCAGATCCAGATATTCGTGTATGCAAAAGCATACCTACTCTTCACCTCCTTCTCCTTCACCACCTTCTCGGCAGGCATCCCAGGACTCCACCCGCCCACCCTCCACCTCTATTTCATTCCCTTTTTCTGTCTCCCTTGCACTCTATCTTCCCTAACAGGGATAAAAGTCCCACTCCATTTAGACATGTTGTTGCAATCATTCTGCCAGCATCTTAACAAGGGTCCCATATGACAATGACAGCATGGCACAGCAGATTTGACCAAAGAGGCTGCAAACTACATCTCTAAGCAAAGCAAACCTGATATAAAAGAAATCACACCACCAGGCACTCCATAGCACTCACCTTGGTTTGTAGTCCTGGTATCGGTATCTGCCATGACCTCAATGCCCTTTCCTGGTACTTCAGCCACATTGATGCTCTCACACTCCCCAGGCCTGTGCACTGAAGTGGCTCAGATTCCTCCAGGCAGTGTCCCCTCCAGACCCACAATCCGTCCTTTCATGCACAATCACTTCTCCACAGCGTCTAAGACTCGCCTTGTTCATCAATAGGTGGTGATTGTGGTGTCATCAGTGCTCTTTTGTTAGGACCTATCACTTCACATCACTTCATTTTCATGGGAGAAAGAGCGGATATTAAATTCCCTTGCAAGGGCCGAGCATCCCCCAGGACCAGCCCAGCACGGAGCTGCTGCTCAGACTTGCTTTGTCCCTTATGCGCAAAGGCTTTGATGGAAAGAAAAAGACCAGGGGTAAAACCTACCAGGCAGTAGAACAGCCTGGAATGCCTCTGACCAGTCCTCCGAGTGCCTAGGCTCTCATGAGCCGTGAGGGGTACAATGGCCCAGTTTCAGGTCACACACTCTAAGATGGGACCACGTTTAGCTCCATTGAGGAGACACCAACAGATGCAGCAAAGCAGAGACAGGTGTCTTGGGGAACACTGCTCTTCCACAACTAGCGTGTTTCCAGGCTGCCTGTGTGTCAGTGATAAGCTATATCCAGATGAGGACATGCCAGTGAGGTGTCCTTTAGGTCAAAGAGACTTAGGAGCTGGAACGTGTCCCCATGGCACAGAGCTGGTGAGCACATTCAGGGTGCAGTGTGGTTAACAGATGTAACTGGGCCCTGGGTGGGGACAGTTGCGCAGGACAGTGAACAGAACATGTTTACAAAGGACCACGTAGAAAGCACACCCAAGAAACAAAATTCCCTTTCAGACCACACAAAGGGATTGGCCTTCACCTCATGGGCAGAGCTCGATTCAGAAACTGCGAGAGTAAAAAAAAAAGATGAAACAAACAGTAGGGTGGTGATGGGCCCCGGGAGGTGGATATGTTGATCTCAACTCCCCTTCAGCCATTTGCTCCCTTCTTCCGGCCTGTGCTCTCAATATACTTGTGGGGGGTAAGGCAGGGTGTGTGACAAGCAATAACTGTTTTGTTTAAAACAAAGAGCATTACAAAGGAGTGGTGAGAATTACCTGATCCGCTACACAACAGTAAGAAAGCAGTAAAGACCAAGGCTGCTGGAAGGACGGCACCTGCACGCCTAGCACCGTGGTCAGCTGCACCTCACAGGGTTAGAGGACAGGGCCTGTGGTCACAGGCAGAGCCCCGAGCACATGTTCAGTCACTGCAGCTCAGCCGTCAGCCTGGAAGTCACAGGACACTGACATAGCTCCTTCTGAAAAGGTGACCATCCCAGGGAAGGCCAGGTGGCTGGGACAAGGGGAGATTCGAGTCAAGCATTTTGCTTTGCAGAACCAGGGCCAGGTGACACCCCTTTTAGCAGTTACCAGCACCAGGCAGGAGAAGTCTTCCCTAACTAGACAAGCTTGATTTTCTGTGGACTATGTTTTCTTATAATATCCTGTGTATGGTGTTGGTCCAACACAGTCATTATATACTTGTGATAATGTGTTCCGTCTTTCACACACAAAAAAAAAAGTAACAAAAATGTATTTTTGCTTTCCTTGACAAACAGTGGGGCCATCTGTGGTGACTTTCTGCAAAGAGAAGAAACAAGATGACTTGACCTGCTTCTATCACTGTGGCCACCAGAAGGAGCTCAGCTCTCAGCACTGTTGCAATCACCCCAAATGTTCAGAACCAACCCCAGGATGTCAAGGACCTGGCATCTGTGGAGCTGAAACAGGCGAGCACAACACAGGCACTCGAGCACAGGGTTACTCGAGTTGTATCAACCAGAGCACAAGTCATGATGGGGCACCAACAGCAGGTGCCTCTGAGAAGCAGGTGAGCATCAGAGGGTATGTATGCCACCAGGCACCAACCCAGGTGCAGAGCTGCAGGGGCTGCCCCCCAAGATTTTCCAGGTGCACAGGAAGTACTCTACTATCTGGAATTTTTGCCCCTGAATAACATAGGTTCTATTTTCTGTCAGATCTCTATTATCTCTAAAAGCATCACATTTCATTAACAGAAGAGATTCCGTATGAGCAAGGCCAACTTTGTTTTTTGTTCTCCCCATCTCTGTCCCAGTTCGCCCTTCCTGAGCCAGATGGGCTTAGGAGCAAAGGAGGGTCCCCTGTGCAGTGTGACTGGAGGGTGTCAGGGGAAGACAGTCCAGCCACCTGGGCAGGCTAACCAGGACACCAGGACTTAGACATGCAAACACCAGTCCCATTCCAGATGGCTGGGAAGACACTCTGGGCCAGTGGTTCTCAACCTTCCTAATGCCACGATGTATTTTCATTGTTACAAAGGGGTCGTGACCCACAGGTTGAGAACCGCTGCTCTGAACTCTCTAGTGGATCAAAGAGACAGCAATAGTACTGGGGTTAAGTTAGCATAAACTTTATCCCTCCAAGAAAAATTTGTTTTTAAGAAAAGATTCCAAGCACCTGAAATATTGGGACGAGGCCACAGCTTACCTTTCAACTGTCAAGAGATGCTTGTTACACACCTCACCTCACCAGGGCACTCTCATCCCAGTCATGCTGACAAAGGGCAATTTTAGGGCTGAGAGAGGGGGCAAAGTCTGTGATTCCTTGCTGAGGCAGTCTGCACGGTTTTAAGGAGTTTTCCATTCTCTGCATACAGTAGATTTTCTTCCTAAGACCGGCAGGAATCTTGGGCGTCAGGATTATTTCTGGTTCTTCCCAAGGAGTGGCCTGGTGAGGCCAGGAACACGTGCTGCACGCGGTGTGTCCCGGGTCTGGGCTGGGAAACGACGGCTTTCAGAATGCAGTGTGAAAGTAATTTTCTGAGTTGTTAAGACTTTGAAAGGCCATACTAAGGATAGTAATAGTTATCATTTATTGAGTGCTTAATATTTTCCAGACACTCTGCTAAGTATTTAACATTTATCATCCCATTTAATTCCCATATCAACCCAAGAAGGAGGTACCGCTTTTATGGACGGTAAAATTGAGGCACAGAGAATGTAAGCAACTTGGCCACGCTAATACAGCAGGGAAGGGGTTAAGGCAGGGTTCAGACCCAGACCTGTCTGAACCTGAGGTCACAGAACCTGGATTCCTATTCAACTCTGCCCGTGTCTGCGCACCTTTACACAAGTCACATCCCTTTTCCATGCACTTCCTGTTGGCTTATTTTAACCTACACTCGCATTTGCTATTACTGAAAGGCACCCCGATTGTCTGGCTAAAGCACTGGTGTTGTGGGTACGATATTCACCACCACTGTTCCCACTCAACAGGGGACCAACCATCCACCCAGCATTACAGCCAAGTGCTGTCAATACACAGCAGCCACTCTGCCTTATTTATTAAGATGCCGGATTTGACAGAGGAGGACAACGAAGCGCCAATATGTAAAGAATCATATCCAATGTCATGGGCACCCAACTGTCATGTACTCGATTGTAACGGTGGGGGTAAAATGAAACCCAAATCTGGCTGGTTTACAGGTGACCAGCACTGTTCTTTCCTGCCATCCATGATCTCCAAAGCTACTTCTAGGAGGGGAACTGACCATTTTTCACTTAGCTAGCATAGCACCATTTCAAACCAGAGATGGTTAAAGCTGAAGTTATTCTCTTGCTCCCCAGACTGGCTTATCTTCCTGTATCCTCAGCATCTGCGGTGGCAGGGCCATCTCTCCTCTACCAGAGTCAGAAATCCAGGTCACCCCAGGTCAACTCAGCACAGCCACAAAGCAGGAGCCAGGCAAGTGACTGACAATGGCAGAAAACCAAAAAATCAGCTAGAGTTGACAGTCTGAGGAACTACAGAGCAAACAGATTTCAGAAGAGCCCACCAGGGGTGGTGGGAGAGACTATGGCAAGGGAACCAACCACTGTCAAATCACCCCCCCATGAAAACCTCAGAGGGGCCTCTGAGTGTTCCTACACAACAGCCCGTGCTCTTCACAGGGGGCTTCAACCAGGGTTCAACACACACCGCCATCCCATCTGCAGTGCTACAGGGAATGACCAGTCAAAGGAATCACAATCCATTTCCACCTGGGTTCTGGACACAAAACCCAAAGGCCGACAGGAAATGACTGACATGAGCTGCAACTTGCAGAGAAGAATCATCTTAAATCCTGGCACTGTGCACCAGGGGAAGTTTGAACAAGGAAGGTGGCTTAGACCGTGCCAGAGCAGGTCTGGGAAACAGGAGCCCAGAATAGTGGAAGGTGTCAGGGGAAGAAAAAGGAGACATTTTACCACTATATTAATAGCAGCAAAATTTCATCTAACAAACAACAGAGTGAATATAAATATCGTGAACCAAATAAGCCTGGACTTTGAAAGTGCAAGGAATTACTCATTTTAGATCAAAGCCTTCAAAGATAAACACACTAGAGAGAGAGAGTCAGGCACGGGACGAGGGGGAGGCTGACACTGAGCTGCTATTCCTCTCTCCCAGAGGTCCTTCCTGGGGAGAATTCCTGTGTTTCATACCACAGTAATCAGTAAAATGCCTTCTCAGGAGGGAGAGGGGAGCCTGGCCGTGTGGAAGTGGTCTCTCTTCCGTTCCGTTTCTTCCATCACCGCCAGTATTTGCTGAATACCTACCACGTGCCTGGGCAGTGCTGAAAACTCAGGCTCTAGGTGCAGAGACTTGCCTAAAACCACACAGCCAGCACCAAGAATACGGGGTGGAGTATAGTCTGACCAATCCAACTACCCGCATTCAGAAACTGTTTTCAGGTGATTCATCCCCTCTACTCACTTAGCAAGTTCCTGTAAGGTATTGATAAATGTTAAGTAACAATATCAAATAATTTAAAGCAGCAGTACTCAGAGTGTGATCTGGGGGCTCCCGCAGGTCCCTGAAATCCCGTCAGGGGATCTCTGAGGTCAAAGCTCTCCTCTTTTTCCTTCCCTACCCTTCCTCGGTCAGTAATGTACCGTGGAGTTTTCCAGAGGCTCCGTGGATGTGCCAGCACCTCCCATCCATGGCTAATGAAATGGGTGTGCATATATATGCTTGTGGTTTAAATTTTTTCTCAGTTTCAAGTTCTAAAATGGTAAATGTTGACAATATAACTCACATAAAAGAAGACTCTTTGGGGACCTCAATAATTTGTTTTCCTCAGTAATTTTTAGAAGCATAAAGGAATCCTGAGACCAGGAAGTGTGAGCACTGCCTGTTTAGATCAACTGGATCAGATCCCGACATACAGATTTGTTAGCAGCTTTTCATTGTCTTTCTTTGGTTATTAACTGACCACACTACAATGTGGAAATCCTACTGAAGTAGGCATGGTACTATGAATAAAGTGGGTAAGATCTGCAGTTTTCATAAGGAAGTTTATATTGCATATTTGAAATCCGGAGGTTTTTCAGGAATGTATCATAAAACCACCTTCCATAAACTGTTTCTTGGGAAACAGTAATGATAACACAGCCAGTCAACCAGCTCTCACTTTTAATCAGGTTATTATGAACTTACACAGTTTCTGAAATCATCATTTTTATTCTTATTCTTAAGTAAGGCAGAAAAGTCTTATCAGCTCAGCTTACAGAGCTATTCACTTTCTCCAGCTTTCCCATAACTAATAATTTGCTACAATTTTCACCTATTATGATTTTGTATTGCTAATCTGTGACACGAGCGCAGGCAGAGAGTGGTGTTTGATTTGAAGAAGGATTTATCTAGCAGGGCTTTAGCTGCTTGTCTTAGCAAATTTATTAACACATAAAGCTGTTCAGTGGTGTTTTAAAATTCTCCTTCAATAAGTGACCTATTTAACAAAATAAGAAGTGAAAACCCTACTCTTTGACTTAAAATCAGGAGACACGTAGACCCATATGCCTATGAAACATAAGCAAAATTAAGAGTCTTATTGAATTCAATAGTGTTAAAATTATAAAATAATAAAGTATATGTTCTGCAATTTAGGAAAATGGACCTGGATGACACTGATTTTTGGAATAAATTAGTCGACTTAGAAGAATACACATAAACTCACATCAGCAGTGTGTGTCAGAGCCTGAAGAATTGGAAAACATTTGGAAAAGAACAAAATGAACCTTTTTAAAAAAATTCTCCTAAACCAAAAGTTTCTCCAAGCAGTGACTTTCAAGAGAAGACTCTCAACTTTGATAAGTCTAAACTAGAACATAGAGTACTTAGAAACAAAATATACAAAAAGACATTGTATAAACCAAGAATTCGGCTAATATTCACTATGATGTCATTGCGAAATACATTATTTTCTTCCGGAGAGGTTTCCTGTCAACTCCTTCTTATTCCCTGGTTTCATTTCTACAACAGAACCTAAAATACTTCACAAAGAAGCCCTTAAAACTGAGTGAGCAGCTTCAAACTGAGAAACCCTTTGAAATAAGAAAAAGTATCCAATGTACACAGCCCTTTTATGAAACTAATCTATAGCTCTCAAACGGGAGGACACATTTAAAGGCTGGGATATGCTAAGGGAAGCTCCCTGGGCCATCAAGGGGGTCGGTTCTTTTACTAGCTATCTGGATGTGTTAATTGGAGCTCATCCACAGAAAAGAAACAAACTTTTTCCTATGTTAAGCCAGGAGGCCATGGTGCAAACTAAGCTCAGTGCCCACCCAAGTTAGATCCTTACTCTCGTGAAGACAGGAAGTCGGAGAGTTATCTCCCTGAATGTTTGCATGCCAAGGAGACAGATCTCAGGTCCTAGGGAGGATAGTTCTAAGGGTAGAAGATTTACTTTTTAAAGGGGTAGTGAAAAGATTTATGGTTGCCAGTTTCCTCTAGTAACTAATTTCATAAGGGTTCGTGGATCTGCCTGTTACTAGGTTTTGGCTGGAATGAACAGTGAATTCATTTTACTATTTCTCATAGCAGCATTGCATTTCCTAAGGCAGGGACTTAGGGGCTGCAGTATCAGCCCTGAGCTGTTAGGAATGACGTAACATTTCTTCACGTCTCTTATTCTGAACGTGCATAACAACACTTTTAATGTACACGAGTGGAGATGTGGTAGATCATCTGTGCCGTGAACCTGTAGACTTTGTGAGCCAAGGTTGAAGCCTACTCAGTAAGAGGGCTCAGAGGAGCTTGACCAGAGGTTGGTCAAAGAGAGGATCATTGTCACCCGCACTGGATGACACACTCCCTGTATTCCCTGAGGTCTCCAATCTCATCCTCAATCCAGTGAGGCCTTCTGTGCCTATTCTATCTGAAACAACACTTGGCCACCACTTTCTGTATCCTCAAGCAACTATTCCTTATCATAGCAACAGGTACATATATTTGTGACGTGTCTGTCACCATCACCTTTCATTAGTATATAAATTCCGAGAAGGATTTTATCTTATTCAGGACATAATAGTAGGGACACGATAAATATTTGTTGCTAAAGTTTTATTGTGAAAAAATATTTATTTAGAATTGATTGTCTATATAGAACTGTGATTCTCCCACCTGGAATGTAGGTTTAAGGAGATAGTCTCAGCCTTTAAAGAGCTCCTGGCTTAGTGGAAGAAAAAATCAGAAACACAAATTATGGCATGCTAGGGAGATACTTGTGGAAAATTAAGTACAGAATCCCAAGAGAATTCTGAAAATTAAGCAATAATCTTTTTTGGTAGAAGGAACATATCAGGCGAAACTGTTAAACATGAGTTGATTTTTCTGATTAATGGCTTGAAAGGGAAAGCAAGTGTATATGAATTTTATTTCCAGTAAAATTCGGCATGCTTTTCAAAATGTTGTATTGCTTTGTGAAGACAGACTTGTTTTAGTCTTTCCTATTAAAAAAGCTCTTGATATGAAACCTAGACGATTGGTAGCCCAGTGGAATTAAAGACTTCAATCTAATTAAAGACTTCAAATCTTATTCTTAGTGTAGTTTTCTCTTTTTGGGGCAGTTTTTGGCCAGGGCTGGGTTTGAACCTGCCACCTCTGGCATATGGGGCCAGTGCCCTACTCCTTGAGCCACAGGAACCACTGCCCCTTAGTGTAGTTTTCTTTCCCTTTTTGACCTTCCCGGGAGGACCTGGTACTTCAGTAAGCCACCTGCTTGCATTTCTGGTAAGCTTTGGGATTACCTGAAGTTACCTTTCCATTCTTCTTCTTCTTCTTTTCTTTTTTTTTTTTTTGTTTTTCTTTTCTTTAACAAATCACCACGTGGCTGGGTTGGAGGACAATGACTATAGCACCCGTAACTACAGTAATGAATGATGAACACCCATCATTCAGGCTACAGATTCTTATCATACTTCCATCTTCACTCCCCAAGTTACCTCTTGACACAAGAAAAATATTTACAACGTGCTTTAATAATTTAACATTAACTGTACATTTATATAAACTTATTGCACACATATACATTAATACTGAATCAAAAGAATACTACTATAAACAGACAGGATATCATAAGCACATGTATTTTGTAGGGCTTTCTCTTAATCACTTGTATTATATTTACAGCATTAAAGGAGTGTTAGGACAGTCTTGCATTTTAGAAATGGAAATATCATTGCATAAAATGAAGTCCTATGATGAGAGCCATTAAAATGGAATTCTGTCTACATTGGAAAATTACTCAGGGCCCAAGGCTAATTATGGATCAAATTTTCATCTTAGACAATGAAGTACATATAATTAGTCTGACTGAAGAAGTTGGTACCAATCAAGGGACCTGCAGTTCTTTAAAAAACATTTTTAAATAAACCATATTTTCTAGATGATCATTTGTCATAAAAATAACTAGCTGGTTATTTTTTTCTGGGCTGTAAGGTGATATTAATGATACATAGTGATACTTCATTCTGGCATAGATCATTATTCCGATTCATTTAAAGTAATGTTGTCATGATGACTTCAGTCATTGAATTTCAATCATGAACTTTGTTCAGACAACATAATTGGTCATTAATGTTCTTATTTCCTTTAGGCTCCCTGAAGGTTATTTTCCCCCCAGTATTCTAAAATAATTACCAGGAACTAAGAGGTTAATATTTTGTGCAGTATAGTTGATGATCAGTGAGGGATGACAGTGAAGTCCAGTAGAAAGGACAGTTGACTCTGAGTACAGGGGAGTTGGATTTTATGATATAGTTTTCAACAAGATGACAAATGTTCTTCACAGCTCACCACTTCTAAACTGGGGAGAAACTACCTGTGCCACCCCAGTAGCTGTGAGAAATGATGTGAACAATTGGATTAATTTATATGAAATGGTTTGCATTCTTCTCAAAGAAGGGAATCCTGGCACGAAATCAAATCACCGATGTTCCAAAGTAATTAGTTTCACTGGCCCCTGGAGCTAGAATATGCATGCATCACTATCAAACTAGACACTCAGAAGCTATTTACTACTGCTATAAAAATAAATTATGCTGATTCCAATACACCCCGAGACCTTTGGGACCGAAATGCCCTGTGTTGTTAAAGTACTTGGATTCTATTTTGTAAAACACAAACTTACAATTTTCTAAGAATTAGTTCTTAGAAGACAGTTTAAATTTTGAATAGGTTTGTCCAAACCTAAATAAAACAATTTCAACATACTAATAGTGTGTAAATACATCGGCAAAAACCAGATTTCCAAGGTTTTGTTCTATCTTTGAAGAAACATTTCTCATTAAGCATTGAGATTTTGGGTGAGTCTTCCGCACAGCGTCCAACCTTGTTTTCAGTCTTTGTAAATAATGTTTTAACATATCTGTGTCAATTCTCTTTAACTTCTACGCCTTTTCTCAGCAATTTTATTACTATTATTATGAGATTTCTTTTATCCTTTCATAAAGAGTATATGATGAATATCTTTACATATAATTGTTTTTATTCTTGTATTTAAGATTGTTTCCTTAGGACCTAGGGTGAGAAGTAGAATTTTACTGGTTCAAAAGCATTACAATTTTAAAGGTATTTATTTATTTATTTGAGATAGAGTCTTGCTCTGTCACCAAGCTGATATGTAGCTGTCGATCATTTTTACGTCAAATTTGGGTACCTGGGCTCAGGTGATCCTCCCACAGGAACACACTGGAATTGACTAATATTTCTCATATTTTACAGTAACAGGGTCCCTTATGTCACCCAGGCTAATCTCGAACACCTGGCCTCAATCAATCCTCCTGCTTGTTCTCCCAAAGTGCTGGGATTACAGGTGTTAGCCACTATACCTGGAGAGAGCTTTTTTAAAAAAAAATCTGCTAAATTGTTCTCTAAAAGGGTTGTACCAATTTACATGGCCATCCATACATGAGAATGCCTTTTTTCACTGTACTTCTGTTGTATTGTCAAAATTTAAATAATAAAAAATACTATCCAGGGCGATGCCTGTGGCTCAGTGGGTTGGGCGCCGGCCCCATATACCAAGGGCAGAGGGTTTAAACCTGACCCCGGCCAAACTGCAATAAAAAATAGCTGGGCGTTGTGGCAGGCATCTGTAGTCTCAGCTACTTGGGAGGCTGAGGCAAGAGAATCACCTAAGCTCAAGAGCTGGAGGTTGCTGTGAGCTGTGACGCCACAGCACTCTACTGAGGGCGATAAAGAAAGAAAGAAACAAACAAACAAAACAAACAAACAAAAATAAATACTCTCCATAAAAAGTTAGGCAAATGAAACCGAAACAAAAAATGATGACTCTCAGTATGTACAGAAAGAGTCTTCTTTTTTTTTTTTTTTGAGACAGAGCCTCAAGCTGTCACCCTGGGTAGAGTGCTGCGGCATCACAGCTCACAGCAACCTCCGACTCCTGGGCTCAAGTTAGTCTCCTGCCTCCACCTCCCAAGTAGCTGGGACCACAGGTGCCCGCCACAACGCCTGGCTATTTTTTGGTTGCAGCCATCACTGTTGTTTGGCGGCCCCAGGCTGGATTCGAACTTGCTACCTTAGCCACTTGAGCCACAGGCGCCAAGCCCAGAAAGAGTCTTCTGAAAGATTGCACTATCTATTTTGGGGGATTTGGGATCAGATGTGGTGGACTGTACACATGCCTGTATCTGAACCTTTCTGAAATCTGGTAAAGTAAGAGCAAGAACATAAGTCTGGTACAAGCCGACAAAATGCCAGGTAGGAAATGTCAAAGCAGGTTTTATAGGTCAGAAAGGGATATGGATGAAATGCAATACTGCAAGCCAGCAAGGCAGGTCTTGCTGGGAGCACAAGGTTGGCAGGGGTGGGACGGCCAGGGTCTCAGATGGGGAGGATGAATTGAAAGTGTTAGCAAGAGATTTTTGCCCACCCAAGGGCCACTCCCCAATCCGATACAGCTGGGCAGCTGCCTCTCTCACTACCTGCAAGAGCACAGAGGTTCACTGGGTAGAAAAACTGAATTAGAGACTCTGTACTGACTGACACCCAGAGCATAGCAGGAAAGGAAGAGAGGTTGGCACTAAAAACGAGCTAAGTCTAAATCCTCTTCATACATAACATCATGAAATCGTTAATGTTCTAAATTGAAAACTCAAGTCATAGGAGTGTAACCCTATTACTTACAATCAAGTAGGTGAGTGTCACAAAAATAGCTAGAGATAGGAGGGGAAAGGGCTTAAGGGATAGGAGGGGTGAGGAAGGGGTCAATTGTTTTTTATTATAGTGAGACTTTCAAAATGTGCATGTATTAGATTAAAACCATCTGCACAGAAAATTAAACATAGTAATAAAGGACTCTCGTCTGAATAAAGGGACCGGCGTTTGTAACACAGCAGATAGCAGGTGGCTCCTGAAAAGTGGGGCAGGGAGGAAGCCTCACAGGGGCGCGGCTGCTGGAGCCCTTCTGCCAAGCAGAGGGAGAGTCATTGTTTTTAACAGTCAGAAATCTCTGATTTCTTCTGTTTTCTTCCAAACCGAGAGGATTGTGATGAGGTTAACCATGTGAGGCCACATGAATATATAGGGATATAATAAGTTATTTAATACTGAAACCTCCTGGAATAGTCACTAGGAAGAACAGCTCAGCGGTACCGGTGAGGAGGGGGGCTCTTCTTAACCGTGCAGGCTCAAGGTAACCCCTTTCTATAACTCACATTTCCCCCTTCTGCCCCCACTGCGGGTGTGCTTCAACCAACGTTCACAGAGCAGCCTACTGGGAAGAAGTGGGGCCCCTCCTTTCAGGACTATTTTCCTTATTTGCATGTGCTTTTCATCACAATGTCACTCAATAAAGCAAAGGATCTATTTCCAGAGAAACCAAGAATGGTGTGTGTGCGGAGCAGCTTTGATCTTTAATTTTCATAATGCCCCAGAAGCTATTTTTCCTTGAAGTGGAAAGAATACTAACCATTCTGCCGTTGATCCTGTTTCCTCTCTTATTTTTCTCTCCCTCTCCATGTTCTGACCGACTGGTACCATTCTTCTTTAATTTAGCCCATTCTGCTTCTGCCAGAGAACGGGGATGCTATTCTAAACTTCTTACAAAGTAGATTTCTCTTTTTAAAAATGCCTTATTCCACACTTTAGATTTATCATTTCACTACAGCTTTAAAAAAGGGAATTTATATAAAATTAACACTATATTCTAAATATCTGTCTCCCGGATTTTTTATGCTTTTGAGTATGTGTAAGAATGTACTCAAGAGGCTTATTAAAAATACAGGTGCCTGCCCTCCTGTGAGTTTCTTATCAGCAGAGCTGGAGTGGGGTCTGGGATTTCTGCATGTGTAACAAGAACCCAGATGTAAGGGGATTGAGAACCAGAATTTTTTTTTTCTGTTTTTGGCCAGGGCTGGGTTTGAATCTGCCACCTCTGGCATATGGGGCCGGTGCCCTACTCGTTTGAGCCACAGGTGCTGCCCGAGAACCACATTTCTAAAAATGTTAGTTTAAGCACAATTTTTCTTTTGTGTGTGAAAGGGTGACCTGGTATTTTACGTCTAGAAAGTGTAGCCATACCCTATAATAACCAATTTATCCAGCATAAATATGTGTGGATATCAAATCCATGAGGGGTAATAGACATGAACACTTTAATTTCCAAATTATTGAAATATAAATTTAGACAAAGAGAAAACAACACCAGCATTCGGAAACCCTATAGAATCCTTTAAAATGAAGAGGAAAATAAGCATTATATGATATTTATCAAACAAGTTAATATTTGCCTAACAAATGAAATATAATTGGGGATTCAAGAGAACTCAATGTAATAGAATTTTTTAGAGAAAATCTTCATTTCCTAAAAGCTATTAAGAGAAGATATTACTAGTGCTAATTAAAGTTGAAGTAATTTGAAAGACACAAAATGGGGAGAATACATAATATAAGTTAATTTTAACGATTAAGGATAATTTTTCATGCTGCTACTAATTGTGATGTTTATTACGCCTGGTTGAACACAGGGAAATTTTCTCCATGTTTCTCTCATGTCTTGAAATAATCTTAATCTTCTTTAAAAAATAGTGAGCCTGTTGGGCTACATTTATAAGAATGGAACAGAATGATTCTGTTAATTATGTCAGCTACCTCTTTTGTTAAAATGCCAGTACAGCCTGAGAAGCATTCCAGCAAAAATTATCCATACGTTTGGTTCTTTGCTGATTAATTCCCCAGAGTACACTGCATTTGCCCTTAAGTGGGAAGTGGAAATTTCCTCAGCGCCATCAAAGCACTAAGATTAGAGGTCAGTTTTACATGGTATTGTCTAGGTTTGAAATCAAATCAATTTCGGTTTTCAATCTGTAGGCAACTGAAATTCAGTGTTGATTTCTACTCTTTGGATAATGTGAGCTTTAGGTCACGAAATACTTAATAGGCAAAATTTTAAATTTTATCATTTGATTTTGGTGACAAAGTAAATAACCTGATGGATGAGGAGAGTATGGTCTTAGAGGACACAGCCAACTATACAGGATGGATCTCAGATGGGAGCAAATAGGTGATAGTTTCACTTCCATAAAGGCTGTGAGGAATCTTGCCTTCCAACCTGCTGTCTGGGCAGTGTCTGAAGGCGTGCCAACTTTCATGCTCTGTTATGAATCCTAGTCTTTTAGAAGTTCCTAGTTTTGTCCAGATCATGAGGATGTTCAATTTTCCTTACCTAGAGAGTAGACCTAATTTTTTAGTTCATTAAAAACATAAGTTTCAGAGAAGAAATAAATAAGAGACTGGAAAAACTGTAGATAAGATCAGCAAAACTGAAGAGTTGGTTTTGTGAAAAGCCAAAGGAAATAGTTAGACTATGAAAAAGAGAGAAGACTCAAATAAAATAGAAAATTTTAGAAAGAGGAGACATTGTAACTGATGACACAGAAATATAAAAAATCATAAGAGACTTCTAGAAACAACTGTTTGCTAACAAATTGGACACCTAGAAGAAATGGATACATTTCTAGAAGCATAAACCTTACCAAGACTAAATTATGAAGAAACTGGAAATTGGAACAAACTATTACCAAGGAGATTGAATTAGTAATTAAAAGTCTCCCACCAAGAGACCATCTTCTGACAGTTGGCTGAGTCTTCTGAGGCCATACTCTATCATCTAGTTATTTATTTTGTCATAGAAAATCAGATGATAAAATTAAAAATTTTGCCTATTAAGTATTTCATGACCAAAAGGCTATATAGCTCAATTCTATCAAACAGTTCATAAAAGACTAATACCAGTCCTTCTTAAACTCTTCTAAAAATTTGAAGACAATGCTTCCAAACTAATTTCACAAGACTACAGTTACCAAAGCTAGACAAGACACCATAAGAAAATAAATGTCTTAACACAATAATCAAGTAAATGAGGCAAAAGCTATGTTGATTGGTTTGATGGAAGCACGTCAGATTGTGTAAAAAAATCAACACATTGTTCTCTACATATGCATAAAGTTATTCATGATCTATGTGTATATAAGTTAATTTAAAAAAAGAAAACCACAGGCCAATGTCACTAATTAGCATACATGCAAAAATCCTCAGCAATAGGGCAGTGCCTGTGGCTCAAAGGAGTAGGGCACTGGCCCCAGATGCCAGAGGTGGTTGGGTTCAGGCCTAGCCCTGGCCAAAAACTGCAAAAAAAAAAAAAAAAAAAAAAAAAAATCCTCAGCAATATATCAGCAAACCATGTTCTATAGTATATTAAAAGGATAGTTCACTATGATCAAGAGGGATTTATCCTTGGGATGCAAGGATAATTCAACATAAATCAATAATAAATGTGATTAACCATATTAACAGAATAAAGGAAAAAATCATATGAATATCTCAACAGATGCAGAAACAGCATTTGGCAAAACTGACATCATTTCATGATAAAAACTCAACTTTCAAACAAAGTAGGTATAAAAGGAATTTACTGTAGCACAATGATGGCTATATTGTAACAGTTCTACAACTAATATAGTCAGTGAGAAGTTGAGGGCTTTTCCTCCGGGAATAGCGTTTGTTCCTCAAAGATAACACAGAATTGACCTCTCTTTCCATTTCTGTTCAACATAGTACTGGAAGTCCTCTCCAGAGTAATTAGGCAAGAAAAATAAAAGACATCTAAGTAGAAAATTATGATATAAAATTGTCTCTGCTAAGGAAGTAGTGTTACATGCATAAAATCCTAAAAACTCCACCAAAAAACTGTTGAAACTAATAAAAAGGAAATGAAGTTGTAGGATACAAAATCAACTTACAAAAATAGCATTGTTATACACTAACAAAGAACTATCCAAAGAAGTCATGAAAGTAATTCCATATGCAATAGCATAAAAGTGCTTAAGTGTAAATTTAATCAAAGAAGTGAAAGACTTGTTTATTGAAAACTATAAAATGTCAATGAAATAAAATTTGTGATACAAATGAGTGAAGAGACATGTGATGTTCATGGATTAGAATAATTAATATGTTCAAGCTGTCCATACTATCCAGAGCGATCTACAGATTAAAATGCAATCTCTATCAATATACCCATGTCATTCTTCACAGAAATAGAAAAAACATTCTAAAATTCATAGAAACACAAAGTTGATCCCAGGTCAACTTCAGCAAAAATAAGCTGGAATCATCACACTACCAGATTTCATAATATACTATGAAATTATGGTAATCAAAACAGCATGGTTACCTGCATAAAAAACAGATGCATCAACCAATAGATACCATATAGAGCCCAGAAATAAACTAAGATGTTTATAGTCAATTGATTTTTGAAAAAGATTTCAAGAATACACAATGAAGAAAGGACAGACCCTTTAATAAATGGTGTCGGGAACACTGGAAATCTACATGCAGAAAAACGCGGTCTAATTCTTATCTCACCCCCTTCTATAAGAATCAACTCAAAATGGATTAAAAACTTCTTTTTCAAATTTATGGCTTTTATTTCCTTCTCATGCATTAATATTGAATAAGAGTGTTGATGGCATTCCACTTTGGAAGTGAAGTGTAGAATATTTCATTGTTGAGGGTGATGGCAGCTGAAGGCTTTTCTAAGTACCCTCTTGGAGAAAAGATAGTTCTCTGTCTTTTTATCCCTACTTTTTATTCTCTGCTATCACTACTACAGCAGTTATCATTGTTAGGGGGCATTTTTCTGTTTTGATGGAGACGTGTATTATTTTTCTTTATTTGTGAATGTTTGAATTTTATTGATTTTTCAAAAATAAAATCAATGTATATCTCCAGAATAACCCCCACGAGATTTTGATGTATTTGTTTTCTGCACATGGATTCCATTTCATGTTTGCATAGGATTTGGGCTCATATGCTCAGACACTGCCTCACAATTGGCCCTTCTTTTATTATCCTTGTCAGGTTTTTGTATCAAGATTATTCTTGCTTCATAAAATAATTTGTGATTCTAACCTATGGAAGAATCTGGGGAAGATATTATTTTTTCTTAAAATATCAAGAAGAACTCATTATTACAGCTATCTGTGCCTTTTAATAACATTAATTAAAAAGTAGATATAGGTGAGCATATAATTATCTATACAGTTATCGTATATATTTTCCAAGTTTGTGCTTATCCTTTTGTTAGTTTAATAAATTGTGTTTTCAAGGAATTTGTAATATGTAAATTCTTAATCTATTTTTCTAACATTGCTTACAGTGTTTTTTTTTTGTTGTTGTTGTTGTTGTTCATATGTTTGTTTTTCTGAGACAAAGTCTCACTATGTTGCCCTCAGTAGAGTATCCATGATATCACAGCTCACAGAAACCTCAAACTCTTGGGTTTAAGTGATTCCTTGCCTCAGCCTCCCAAGTTGCTGAGTTTCCAGGTGCCCACCACAACTCCTGGTTATTTTTTTGTTGCAGTTGTTATTATTGTTTAGCAGGCCCTGGCCAGGTGGGAACCCACCAGCCAAGGTATATATGACCAGCTCCCTAGCCACTGAGTTATGGGCGCCAAGCCAGCTACAGTGTTTTATCATTTTCCCTTTAATGTTTCAGTATACAAGGTCTGACAATTAGATTTTTTTTTTTTTTTGAGACGGAGCCTCAAGCTATCCCCCTGGGTAGAGTGCTATGGCATCACAGCTCAGAGCAACCTCCAACTCCTGGGCTCAAGCGAGTCTCCCGCCTCTGCCTCCCAAGTAGCTGGGAGCACAGGCGCCCGCCACAGCGCCCGGCCATTTTTTGGTTGCAGCCATCATTGTTGTTTGGCGGGCCCAGGTTGGGGATTCGAACCCGCCACCATAGGTGTACGTGGCTGGCGCCTTAGCCGATTGAGCCACAGGCACCGAGCCTGACATTAGATTTGTGAACTCATCCTAGAAAAAGTGGTACCTACCTCAGCCCTGAATATCACTATGGTCACCTTCCAAGTACTCCCCTTGGTCATCTGGTGATCAGAGAGACATTCAACAAAGAGACGTGTAGTGCTTTGTCTAGGGGGAGTGTGAACTTAATTGGCAGACCTCACCTGTGTGTGTGTGTGTACCACCTTGTTCACTGTGTTCTATTTGTGACATCTTTTATTTACTTTTATTTTTCTTTTCCTATATTTGTATTAATGGCTTGCTTTTTATTATTTCACTATGTCTTTTCTATTATCTGACTTGCTATGACTTTGATTATCACTTTTCTAATGGGTACTTCAGAAATTACAAAAGATATCCATATCTTATGACTATGTGCCTTAAATTAGATTTCTTACCAGCTCTAGTACAATGTAAAAAACCTGGAGTAGCTTTAACCTCTCCCTAATTTCTGCGGCTTGTTTTGGCGGTGGTGGCAGCCATGTATTTCACTCCCAGCTGGGTTGTAAACACAGCAGTGATGTGTAAAGATTGTTACTTCCGTCGGTTAGTGGGCTTTCAAACTCGCCCTTTCTGCATTGGCTTTTTGCATTGTTGCTTCTAGCAGGCCCATTCTTCTACCTGGAGTGATTTTCCTTTACGTTATTCTGGGTTTATTGGCAAGAGCTGTTAGTTGTGGTGCCTTCTGAGAAAAAAAATGAGAGGGCTAAATATTCATTTTTTATTCTATGTCCTTCTAAAAATGAGTGGCATTAAAATGGCTCTGTTCTACTTTCTGAAAATTTCAGGTAAAATATAAATACACTATGCACCCTGAAGCCTAAATTATATAAAATCTGAATATATTTGATGTGCCCAAATTATTAAAATATTATGGTAATCTTCATTAGTGTTATAAACCCTTTCTCCACAAGAGCACAGAGGTAGACCTAGCTTATAGTAACCTATTCATATATGACAAATGTTAAAAAACAATGAAGTATGATTGAGTTGGCTAATAGGAAGCCATGCCACTTCCTCATTTCATTTTGCTTTTACCATTGGAAAATACAAAGGTATAAAATAAGAGTTTAACCATTTCTATAGTTAATGCATTTCAATGAGATAGTTCTTGTATCCCACGTATCTGGGAGTTGGAGGCAGGGAGCACAGCATTGTGGATCCTCTGGCAGCCCCTGGGTATGTAGTAGCCTCCTGGGAATTACCATAGACTGAGTGATGACAGAGCTGTCAACACCTTCTCTTGAGGATGTCCCGGAACCCTTCTATAGAACAATTTCCTTTTATTCTTTCTTGTCCAGGATGAAGCACTTAATTTCTAGGGAAACTTCTCTGCCAAGGCTCGGTTTTACTAACAAGAAGCCAAAACCGAATATAGTTTATTTTGTCTTTTTGTTTGTTTAGAGATAGAGTCCCACTCTGTCGCCCAGGCTGGAATACAGTGGCATCATCATAGCTCACTGCCTTCCTGAGCCCAAGTGATCCTGCTTCAGCCTCCCCTGTGGTTGGGCCTGTAGACAGGTACCACCACCAAGCCCAGCTGTTTTTTTCTCTCTTTCTTTTTTTTTTTTTGTTTTGTTTTTTTGCATACATTGCAACCTCGCATTCCCAAGCTCCAGTGATCCTCCACAGGCTTCCAGAATAAGTAGGTCTGCAGGTGCACTCCATACTCCAACTGGTTAGCTCATTACTTTTTTTGTAGAGAAAAGGTCTTGCCATGTTGTTTAGCCCTCAAGCTGTTCTCCCACCTTGGCCTTCCAAAGTGCTGGGATTACAGGTGTGCGCCTCCAAGCCCAGGCATCTTGATTTTTAAGGTTTATGATTCCTCTTCATATCCAGAAGACACACATTTTCACTCACCAGAAACTGAGAAAAGCAACAGGTGTATTGTATAGTTTATCATGTAAAACTAATAGTTTTTGAAATTGACATATACAGAAAAGCTAGTACAGAATGGTCACGTGTGTGTTTGTTTCTGAAATTTTCAGGTAAAATATAAATACACTATGTGTTGAGTGTAGCATCCAATAATTATTATGCATGAATTTAAATATTTAAAATTTTACTATATTCGGACTATTCTATTTTTTTCTGACAAAACAAAGTATTAAATGTAAAATTTAATCATATCCTCTCCCTTCACAGAATAACACCTTTTAAGAATTTTTAAATGTATCCTTACATAGGATAGATATAGAAAATGTATATTGCACATATGAGATCTGATAATTAAGTTCATGAACCCATCCCAGAAAGTGTGCTACATGCCTCATTGCTGAATATTGCTATGGTCACCTTCAAACTACTCCCCTTGGGAAGCTCTGCACCAATGCCAGTGCCTAGTCCACCCTTCAAAGCAATGTTGGGACTCTTTCATTGGAATAGCCATCAGAACCGTCATTGTATTACCTTGGATATCATCAGAATGTCCTTTCAATATTTCCTTTAACTTCAGATGAAATAAAAGGTCAGTGGGGGCCAGACCAGGTGAGTAGGGAGGGTGTTCCAATACAGTTACTTGTTGACTGGCTAGAAACTCCCTCAAAGACCATGTGAAAATTAAAATAGACAACTGGATATAGTTTTTAAAATAGTTGTCTATTTTAAATTGCATGTGAACTTTATGGCCATAAAACTCTTCGAGGGAGTTTGCATATGCTGTGTGAGTGATGGAAGAGCCACACTTTTCTCAGGCTAAGCTTTTCAGTTAAGATTTTCCTGTTCCTCTTCCATGTTTCCTTGGTCTGCTGTGCTTTTCACAGTCAGCCAACGATTTTTATGCACAAGTCAACCCATTTTTGCAATGTGTTTGTTAATTCTGCCTATGTGGCTGCCCTGACCTCTCTTCATCAGCGACACTTTCTCTTCCGTGAGACGAATGTTTAATTTATTTGTATACTGCTGTTTTCTTCATGGTATTATCTGATTTCACTACCACTCTTGCCAAATTTAACAAGAAATTTACAAATGTTTCTTCCTTATTCTAATTCAAGCTCTGACATCCTCATGACAGCACACAAAAAACATGCAACAATGATAATGAATGCCACTCAATACGGCACTGCCACATGTCGTCATGGAGACAGCTGTGAGACACTGATACAGCAAGGTTATGAAACCTCACCGAGGCGATCAAACCTTTCCATGCTGTCAATGTGAGTGAATGGTAACAAGTTCGTGAACTTAATTCTCAGGCTTTGTATCTTCCAAAAGTGAATATACATGGTGGCCATAAAGTTCATGTGCAATTTAAAATAGACAACTATGTTAAAAACTATATCTAGTTGTCTATTTTAAATTGCACATGGACTTTATAGCCATCTTGTATAATTCACTTCTTTGAACTACACATACACACATATAATTAGATAGATACAGAGACAGATAAATAGTATATAACATTGTTTAATCTTTTTAACTTATCAGATTGTATCAATCTGTATTTATTGTCCACAACTTTCTTTTTCACTTTTATCATCTTAAGATCCATCTCTATTGTATACTGAAAAAGTTTTCTTCTTATTCCTTCCCTCTTTGGAAACTCCTTGTAGACTAACAAATCTGGAGAACATTGAATGGAGTATGGATTTGGGTTGATTAGGTATTCTCTCTGGTTCAGTAGAGTCCTTGCAAGTTGTGGATCTTGGTCATTCTTAGACAAGTGGTCTGTTTGGACCAGTTCTCGTCAATTCAGTCATTTTATGGTGTTCCAGTAAGGAAGATGAGTAAAACAGAATAAATTTTCTCAGAGAACACAGTATATATAAAGTGGTATGTTCCTAAAGCAGAATTGCATGACTAGAGCCATAGAGATCTGAAGGTAGA
This sequence comes from Galagoides demidoff, assembly GCA_963574575.1. Classification (NCBI taxonomy): domain Eukaryota; kingdom Metazoa; phylum Chordata; class Mammalia; order Primates; family Galagidae; genus Galagoides; species Galagoides demidoff. The sequence continues at coordinate 2,606 of CAUYQV010197731.1, read as the reverse complement.
AAGAATTTCCAGAGGCTGGGCGGTACTGGTGGCTCAATGGGTAGGGTGCCGGCCCTATATACTGAGGGTGGTGGGTTCAAACCTGGCCCCTGCCAAACTGCAACAAAAAAGTAGCTGGGCGTTGTGGTGGGCACCAGTAGTCCCAGCTTCTCAGGAGGCTGAGGCAAGAGAATCGCCTAAGCCCAGGAGTTGGAGATTGTTGTGAGCTGTGTGACACCATGGCACTCAACTGAGGGCGATAAAGTGAGACACTGTCTCTATTAAAAAAAAAAAAAATTGGTTAACATAAATTTCATGTCATTTGCTTAGTCACTGTATCAAAACATGTACCCCATGTTTGCATTAATGTATACAGCTATCAATTAATAAAAAAAAATTAAAAAAATTAAAAAAATTAAAATTCCTCAATGTGCACACACTCAAAAAAAAAAAATTCCAGAGGCCTAGATAAGGGAGGCAGAGATCTTTGAAAAGAATAAATGATATTTTACCTCACAAAGATTAAGTTATCCCACATGCATGTATTATATTGTATATCAAAGGCTATGAAAATTTAGGGAAGATGAAGGATTGGCTGATTAATGATGGGTTCAGAAATTTAGGTTGAAACTAGCTTGTTAAGGACTTTCAAATATTCTTTTTCACCTCTAAGGCATTTGAAGCTTATCCTGAAAGTATATAGACTAATTAGAGTTTCAAGTGTAGGGACCTGTTCTCATCGGACCTTTGTTCAAGCAAAATATCAATGTTATTTTGATAGCAATTAGAAGAGGAATTAGCGGAGGAAGGGGCCACTTGCCAACAGACTAGTTGAGATGCAGTAGCAGCAGTGCAGGGAAGCTACAGAGGCCTGGAGCGAACAATGGCACAGGAGTTTAAAGGAGGATAATTCTGGAAAAATGATGAAGAGATGGGTAAAGATTTGGGCATTGAAATTGGTGCCCATTTGGCATGAAGAAAATAGCTCCCAGTCAGCACTGAGGATCTAGTTGAGATAGAAGGAATAAAAATGTGGCAGATTCAACCATCATGCTCCCCCCAAGTATCCCTTCTTGGCTGTGCTCATCAGCCAGAGAGGAAGAAAACAGAATGGAAATGGTTGAATTTTTCTTGGTCCAAGAGTAAGCAGAACAACTACAGGGAGAGGCATAACAAAAAAAATTGGTATGTGTTAGAATGCTATGCCATGGATTGCTGTCTCAATAAAAATGAAGATTAAGCAAGAGGATGGAATGACTAGGTAAAGTGGAAGTCACGGTTATAGAAGATTCTAACTATAACTAGAGAATAAATCAAATTCATCATAAATTAAATAAGTAAATGATCAAACTTTAGAGCTCCCATTAGTCCAGATGACATCAAGACCAAGATGATGACATACAAAAGGATTTAAGTGGTCTAAAGTGAAAAGATCAGTGTATACAGGATTAGGGAACTGAAAGTATCACTAGCATAGGGTTTTAGAACTTCAAGAGGGAAGGAAGATTGGGATCTAGTTGCTTCAATAATCAGGGGATGACAGGGAAAGGTCTGGAGATGTTAGTTCATGCCAACAAAACAGAACCCTAAAGGTAAATGGGTAAGTTTCAAAAAGGTAAACACTGCTGAAGAAAGGAGATAAAGGGGTCTGGATGTAGCAGGGGAATGAGCAACTACGGATGAGCCAGGAACCAACTGGGTCAGAACGTGTCCTTAGAATGAAATATTGGTGGAAATCTTATGAAGCAAGGCAGAGTAGCATCCTAAGACAAATTGGGTGATATGATATTTGTCACTGCACAGTAGGGAGAGCAAGTGGCTGAAGGGTGACTAGATAAGGAGGAAGGATTACACTGATAACACTTGAGACCAGTGGGGACAACAGTTGATTAAAGAGATGTTATTTTTTTTTTATTAAGTCATAGCTGTGTACATTAATGCAATCATGGGGTACAATGTGCTGGTTTTATATACAATTTGAAATATTTTCATCAAACTGGTTGACATAACTTTCATAGCGTTTTCTGAGTTATTGTGTTAAGACATTTATATTCTACAACTAGTAAATTTCACAGGTACCCTTGTAAGATGCAGTGTAGGTGTGGTCCCACCAATCACCTTCCCTTCATGCATCCTCCTCCCTCCCCTCCCCTCCCTCTCCCCTCTCCCCTTCTTCTTGGGCTATAATTGGGTATAGCTTTCATAAGAAAGCTGTAAATTGGTTTGATAATAAGGCTGAGTACTTGGGATACTTTTTTTCCCATTCTTGAGATACTTTGCTAAGAAGAATATGTTCCAGCTCCATCCATGAAAACATGAAGGAGGTAAAGTCTCCATCTTTCTTTAAGGCTGCATAATATTCCATGGTGTACATATACCACAATTCATTGATCCATTCGTGGATTGATGGACACTTGGGCTTCTTTCACGACTTAGCAATTATGAATTGGGCTGCAATAAACATTCTGGTACAAATATCTTTGTTTTAATGTGATTTTTGGTCTTCTGGATATATACCTAGTAGAGGAATTGTAGGATCGAATGGCAGGTCTATTTTTAGATCCCTAAGTGTTCTCCAAACATCTTAGGAATGTATTTGTTTGCATTCCAACCAGCAGTGTAGAAGA
>CAUYQV010197730.1:0-20046 GCA_963574575.1 Galagoides demidoff | reverse complement strand
GCCGGCTCTAAATGTGTTGGGCAGGGCCTGGTCCCTGGGGTGTTTGTTTATATCTGCTTGCCCGTCCTCCCCCCCCCCCCCCCCGTGGTGCAGTGTGCAGCCTCAAGGGTACCCTCACTCCCTGTAGCCCTTGGATGGCTTTTCTCTCCCTCTTAGCTGGTGACACCCCAGCCCCTGCAGCTGACCCACTGGGCTCAGGTCACTGTGCCCACACTGCCTCACCCAGAAGCACACATGAGGCCCTTTCTCCTGCTGCAGAGTTAGTGCTGCGTGGCCTCAGCACTTGGTTGTCCAGATCCTGGGGAGGTGTGTTTGTTAGGGCCAAGGTGGGGTATCTGGTGGGTATCTCAGGGTACCCAGTGGGACAGCCTGGGCATTGTCATTGAGGCTGGTGCCACCCCATGTGTGGTCTGCGGACCTCGTGGATCTGTGAGGAGGTGAGTCCAGAAAGGGAAAGTAAGTATTTAGAAATGCTCCTGGCTGTTGACATGGCTGTGACCTTCTAGGTCCCCTAGGGGTAGCTCCAGGAGAATCTTGGAATTTGGTGGTTGGCACCAAGGAAACCGTCAGAGATTTGTAGTCAAAGCGGAAGGACTGTCTCCTGGAAGAGGGGGCAGGCCCGTGTGGGTGTGAGACGTGCCATAGCCCAGCATAGCAGGCCACGTATAGCGCAGGAAGGATGGGAAGTGAAAAGCCTGGTGTCCGCCGCAGAGCGGTTGGGAAGCACTGCCCTCCGCATTCCAAGCCCACAGAGAAGTCTCTACAGGGAAACTTCGACATGTTCTTTGGATTTTTAGAGTTGGTATGGGATGTTGAGAAGTTTGGGGTCTGATGCTGAAGGCCCAGGCCCCATCGGGATTTCTGGGAGGAATTTGAATGAGGAGGGTTTGTAACTTGACGTGGGAAGTTAAAGGAGCATTTAGTGGTGTGTCTAGTTGGAGGATGTTTGGAGGTTAGTTTGGGAGGCCCTGTCGGGAGGTTTTATGGTGGGCTTGGGGATGCTTTGAGGTGACATGGGTGAAGACAGGAGGAAATGTTGTGTTTATGGAGAGGACCAAGGGTAGAGAGGGCTCAGCAGGGGGGACGAGTGCAAGTCAGGAGGTGTACGGTGGGAAGCTGAAGAGAAATTGGGGGCTTTATTTGGCAGATTAGAAGGAGATTTGTATTGGTAAGGAGCTCAGGAGGTTGCAGATCATTGGTGAAGGCCACAGGGACATGCTGGGGCTTAGTGGAGAATGGCCTTGCAGTTCACAGGGGAGGCCACCAGGGAGTTTGGGACCCTGTGTGTGAGATTCAGTTAGTTGATGGGGAACCAAAGAGCTTTGGGGTCCTTGCCAAAAAGGGAAGGCTTGGGATTTGTTCTTTTTTTTTTTTTTTTTTTTTTGAGACAGAGTCTCATTATGTCACCCTCGGTAGAGTGCTGTGGCGTCACAGGTCACAGCCACTTCAAACTCTTGGGCTCAAGCAATCCTCTTGCCTCAGTTTTTCTATTTCTATTTTTAGTAGAGACAGGATCTTGCTTTTTGCTCAAGCTGGTCTCAAACCTGTGTGAGCTTAACCTAACCATTGCCTCAGCCCCCAGCGTGCTAGGATTACAGGCGTGAGCCACTGCACCTGGCCTAAGGCTTCGGTTTTGTATTGACCAAAGTGATAAAAATTTCTGTAGTCTCTTTCCCATGTCATCAGAAAGTCTAAGAAAACTTTTTTTTTTTTTTTTTGATACAGAGTCTCACTCTGTCACCCTGGGTTGAGTGCTGTTGCCATAGGTCACAGAAACCTCAAACTCTTGGGCTCAAGCGGTCCTCTTGTCTCAGCCTCCCAAGAAGCTAGGACTATAGGTGCCCACAACAGTTCCCGGCTAATCTTTCTCTTTTTGGAAGAGATAGAGTCTCTCTCTTGCTCAGGCTGGTCTTGAACACCTGAGCTCAAGCAATTCACCTTCATTAGCCTCCTAGAGTGCTAGGATTACTGGTGTGAGCCATTGCACTTGGCCTTCTAAGAAAGCTCTTAACCTGTCCACTTAAGATTTGCTCCTTATTGCCAAAACCTACTCTCTCCCCTGCTCCCCCAGCTCTCTGACTCACAGCCTTGGCTCTTCTCTGTGCGGCTCCAGAGGCTTCTCCAGCCCATTCCCCTCAGGTCCCCAGCGTGGTGGTGGATAGCCTGCTTGCTTTTGTTGCCGCACCCTGGTCCCTGCCAGCACCCCCTTCCTCCTGCCTGGATTCTGTTCCTTTAAGGCCCACACTTCTTTCTGGGGTGAGCAGGAGCTCTGTTTCTTTGAGAAAGCCTTGGGTGGCTCCATCACCCTGTGTGCCCTCTGTCGTGTGGTGCCTGGTCTTCCTTCCTCCAGTGCCTGTGGTGTCCCCTTGTTTGTCCTCGGCTGGTGTTACAGGTGGTGACAGCGCTCATGTTTTGACCTGGCTCTTCAGTGTGCACTTATCTCTCCAACTAGATTGTAAGTGCCCCAGAGGCAGGGCTTGGGGGCCTCTGGCATTGTGTCTTATTTGCTTAGGACACGCAAGGCCATTGTAGACCAGGCTGTTCTCTGAGTTGGGGCCACCTGTCCTCTGCACTGCCTCTCCTCCCCCAGCCTGGCCCAGCCCCACTCTGTGGGTGGGCTGTTCTTGCCTTACCCTTGCCAAGAACAGCCCCACATCAGAATGAGTCCCCTCCTCCCTGGGGCAGCTACCTAAGCCTTAGACTTAGAGGCCCCATCCTGTATTCTCAGCAGTGGACGTGTGATAGCTACCTGGGAATTTTAGGCTTCTCCTGGGGACCAGTAGGCGTCCCTGTATTTTCCACTGAGCTCCAGAGCCCACTGTCTTGGCCAGCAGGGTTTGGTGTCAGGTGTTGTGCTGAGTGCTTTCCACAGGGTAGGCTCCCTGTGTGGCAGGTACATGTTACAGATGAGGAGATGATGCCACAGAGAGGTTAAGGAGCGTGTCCAGCATCACGCTCTGGGGTCTGAGAACTGGTAAGCACCCTGTCCCGCTGCTGCTAGGCCCAGATGCCCTCCTGGGAAGCCCCTCGCTCTCTCTGTTGTCCTAGCCTTTATTTTCTCCCAGAGCCTTCCTACCCACCTGCACCACTGGGCTCCCCTCTTGGCAACTGTTTCCCCGTTTTCTCTGGCTGGGGGCCCAGCCTCTCTTTCTTGGAAACTGAAAGGGGTTCAGTTGGCCCCTCTCTGTGGGCTGGGCCCCTCCCCTGCCTCTCTCCCACTCCCTTCCCTGACAAGGGCTGAAAGCATTCCCAGGCTGGTTGTAGATGTAGGAGAAGGGCTGGGGGCTGAAAGGTGATATATAAATGTAAGGCGATGATTATTTATTTGACAGGGACAGCTGCCTGTAGTAAAGAATGTAATCTAGTAATCCTTTTGTGAAAATCGGATCCGAGACTCAGCCTGCCGCCTGCAACAGCACAGGGCTGTTTTCCCTACCCCCTTCCCGGCCGCCACCCTGCCGTGCTCTCTTGCACACGCACTGGTATTCCCACGTCACCCCTGCTCTTATGTGCCCTGGTGGCGCGTTCTTACATGAATGAGGTTGGGTGAGTAAGTTCACAGACTCATGCTAGAAAAAGTGCTACTCACCTCATTGCTGAATATCACTATGGTCACCTTCCAAGTACTCCCCGTGGGAAGCCATGCACTGATGCCAGCATGTGGTCCACTCTTCAAAGCAATTTTGAACCCTTTTTCTGGAAAGAGAAGGAGACCGTAGTGACATTCAGCAATAAGGGATGTAGCACCTTTTTTAAGATGAGTCTGTGCACTTAGAGGTCCGACCTCGTGTGTGTTTGTGGTGTACACATGCACGAGCTCGCTCTCTCTCTTTTTTTGCTGTTTTTGGTTCATATTGTCTTACGAAACCACAGTCCAACTGTCAAAACCAATAAATTAACATCAGTGTAATGTTACTAGCTAAACTATAGACTCCTTTTGGGATTTCATTTTCCCCACTAATGCCTTTTTCTACTCTGGAATCCTGCCTTGCGTTTAGTCACCGCATCTGCTTGGCCGCCTCCAACCCATGACAGTTCCTTCCCTTTTCCTTACCTTTCGTGACCATGACAGTATGGAAGAGCACTGGTCAATCACTTGTAGACGGTCCCCCACTTTGGCTTTGTCCAGTGTTTTCTCATGATGAGATCAAGGTTGTGCATTGTTGGTGGGACTGCCGCGGGAGCGATGCCGTGTCCTTCCCAGGGGGTCGTACCAAGGGGCGCACTTGATGTTAACATGTCTCTTTACCGGTGATGTTGCCCTTGATTGCTCAGAGAAGGTAGTGTTGGCCAGGCGTTTCCACTATTAAGTTACGGTTTTTTCTTTGTAATTGATAAATGGCCTGCAGGAAGATAATTTGTTTTTCCTCAAATTTTCACCCACTAATTTGAGCCTCCATCAGTGGTTCTTGCCTGCAACTATTATTATTACACTATTTGCCTAATGTAGTTTTCCTATTTTCCTAATTTATTAAATGAAATTCTCCAGGAAGGAAGAGCTGCCCCTTTCTCACACTTTATATGATGTATAATAAATGCTATTTATGATAGTCTATAAGTTATAGTCATTATAATAACTATAGTTATTTTATTGCTCAGATTGTTCCAGGTTTGGCCCTTGGGAGCTCTTAGAAGACCTTTCATATCGGCTCCTGTGCCCTCTGTTTTTTTTTTTTTTTTTAACCTCTTTCTCTTACTTTCTGGCACCACAAGATGTTCCAGAAGATGTTAGATTTTTCCGATCTCAGCCCTGGAATCAATCACCTCTCTAAGAAGCCTGGTTCCTTTTGCTGGAGAATGGAGTTTAGACATCATGATCTGGGTGCTGGGTGTGCTGGAGGATGGAGCTTAGACATCATGATCTGGGTGCTGGGTGTGCTGGAGGATGGAGCTTAGACATCATGATCTGGGTGCTGGGTGTGCTGGAGAATGAATGGAGCTTAGACATCATGATCTGGGTGCTGGGTGTGCTGGAGAATGGAGTTTAGACATCATGATCTGGGTGCTGGGTGTGCTGGAGAATGGAGTTTAGACATCATGATCTGGGTGCTGGGTGTGCTGGAGAATGAATGGAGCTTAGACATCATGATCTGGGTGCTGGGTGTGCTGGAGAATGGGGTTTAGAAACCAACATCTGGGTGCTGAGTGTCCTCGTGGCTGCTGGGGCATCATTGCTTCTGAGTCCTCTCTGAGAACAGAGTTAGGAAGGATATGTGTGCCAACTCATGAGTATGCACCAATCTGTATTTACTTCTGTTCTATTGTGTTTGTATCTTAAAGATCATGAGTTTGTACTGATTATTATTTGTTTTTAATTAAATAGTTTTGGAGGTGAGAGGAGCCTAGGAAATCAAGTCCTAATCACCCCCTCACAGAAGACAGAGTCACTGAGAGGGTTGGGGATCTGGCTGAGGTGACCTTACCAGTGAAAAGTGGGTTTGGAGCTAGGACTTGGGACTCTTGGTGCCTGGTGACTCTTCCCCACAGCAGAGGCATCTTGAACTCCAAGGGCATCTTTTGACAGTAAGTGTATTTACTGGGATTATTCCTAAAGTTCATGTGTATTTAGAGCCTGTAAATGTGATCTTATTTGAAAATAAGATCTTTGCAGTTTATAATCAAGTTAAGATGGGGTAAGGTTGCATCAGGTGAGCCTTGATCTGATGACTGCTATCCTTATAAGAAGGGGGAAATTCGGACGCAGAAACACACAGGGAGAGCACCCGTGATGATGGAGGGAGAGATTGGAGTGATGAGTCCACCAGGGATTTCCATCAACCACCAGGAGCAGGAATAGGCAAGGACTGGTCCTCCCCCCTACAGCCTGCAGGAAGAGCGGGGTGCTGCCGACACCTTGAATTTGGACTTTCGGTCCATAGAACTGTGAGGAAATAGATGCTACCGGCTAAGCCACCCAGCTTGTAGCAGTTTGTTTCAGCAGCCCTAGGAATCTCACCCGGGGGAGTTCTTAGAGAGCATTGCCCATGATCTTCTTGTCTTCCTGGGCTGTCCCCACCTGCAGTGAAAGCTGAGGTCTTGTTAGCACGTTATCCACGCCATTGTGTCTGGGCAGAATTAAGATCCCAAGGACTTGAACTTTGAACCAATTGCTTATGATATTTTTCCCTTTTCCCTATTCCCCTAAACCTTTATGTTCCAAAAATAATCTGATTGTCAAATTATGTTTCTTAGTATTTAATTTAACTTCGAGTCTGTTGTCTTGCAACTGCCGCTCCAGGGCACCTCCTAGAAAATGCTCTTCCTTGATTTCACACATCAAGCGCACCCCCAAGGCTCCCCCTGCACCCTTAGGAGCACATCATGAGTGCATCAGCCCCAGGCGTCCTCTGGTGCGTGGCACATTTGTATACTGCTTACACTGTGGGTCCTCTCATGGGAATGGCGACATCGTACCCACACTGGCCCTAGGGTTTACCTCCTGAGTTCTGAGCTCATGCCCACCTTTCAGCGCCAGCCCAAGGCTCTCTGCTGTTGTGTCTTTCCTAACGTTGCCAGTCCACGGTGCCCTTGCTCTGTATCGTTGACTCGGCAGTGCTCTTGTTTGGGAAATGACCTTTTTATGCAAGCTTGTTTTGATGCACCAGCTTGACTGAGAGCCCTTCCAGGGCGGGGGTCCTGCTGTCCCTAGAAGGTGCTCAGCTTAGATTTGCTGTGATTTTCTCCTTCTGTAAGCCTGGGAACAGAGGAACACCCATCTCTGTGCATCTTGCTGAGTTTGTGGCGGGAGATTCCTAGCTACATATAGGGAAACTGAGTCCCAGGAAAAGAGAAACCTGTGTATTACCCTGCATCTCCATAGTGCACACAGCCTGGACAGGAAGGCAGGGACCGGGTGTCCGGAGCTTCCCAGCAGTCCTCTTGGCCAGCATCATCCTGTCCTGCTAGCTCCTCGTTTTTGTGTCCAGATGGCTGGGGGAAGGCATGACTGGCACAGCCAAGGTGATGCAGGACCACACAGGGCTCAGAGCAGAGAGGGCTCAGACCAGGAGGGGTGTCAGGCTGGGAAATCGGAAATTAAAGGCATGGTACTGTGGCCAGCAAAACCTCCCCCCTGGTGTGATGTTCTGAAATCACCTGTGGCGGGTTTTATTAACATGGGCACAGGGGAGGGGAGGCCTCTTGGCAGGTGCAAGAGACAGATGGGCTGCGGGCTCTGGCCTGGCCCTGCACGCGGCCACAGGACACTAGGGCTTGGCTATGTGCTGCAGGTTTCAAGTTCTTGCAGGCACAGGCTTGAGGATCTTTCTCTTTTTGAAGCTATGTGCCCCCCAACAAGCTCACTCCCCTCTGGGGCCTCAGTCTGGCTATCTGTAAAATGAGAAGATTGCATCAGAGGATCTTTGAGGCCTCTTTGGTCCTGCCATAGCCCAACCTTGTTACTTGTGGTTGACAGGAGGATAAGCTGATGGCAAAGGGGCAGATGGGCTCAGGGTGCTGGGCCTCAAGTTGGAGCCCATGGGAGGAGGATAATTTCTCCCAGATGGCTCAGGACCCTTAGAGAGCTGAGGGTGGGAAGACTGGGAGGAGATGGTGGCTTCTGTAAAGGCAGAGAAGAGGAGGACTTTTCTTTCTTTGTAGTCCCCTGACATTTTGGTTTTCATTCTGCCCACCTGTCCGCCTCTTCACCCTCCCCGACTCCTGCAGGTGTTTGTTGAACACCTACTATGTTGGAACGCTGTGTACCAGACAGGGTCATGGTTTTCACTGCTCCCAGGTCCAGTGGGGAAAGACAGGCATTGAGGCCAACAACACACAGATAATGGGTTATGCTTGGAATAAGTTCAAATGCCTCTGTACTCTCTGGCCTTCCTTCCTGATTTTACTTTCTATTCCCCACAGTCTTCCTTTTTCCCTCCCTCCTCATCCTACTCCACCTGCTTTGTCTCCACGGCCCCTCTCTACCTCCCCAGTGCTGAGAGCTTCCTCGGAGTCTGAGTTCTCTAAGCTAGAAATGCGAAAAGCACAGGGTCTTTACCCTCCTGCATCTGCGTTTATAGTGCATCCCCTGGGCCAGGAGCGTGGTGGTGTCTATTCTTCCTTTGTCTACTGTTGTGGAGCCCCTGGCCTCTGAGAGGAGTAATAGATTGTAAGCTCTGAGACCAGACCAGACTTTTCTGGGTTTGCATTCAGATTGTGATACATACTAGCTTGCAAATGTCATTTACCCTCTCTGAGTCTTAGTTTCCTTGTCTGGAAAATGGGTTTAATCACACTTATCTTACAGTATTTTTTTGGACATCAAATGGGAAAATGTAGCTGAAAGTACCTTTGTGGTACCTTGAATATAGTAGGTGCTTGAATGAAACTAGCTCTCTCTTCCCTTTTCTCCTTCTTTCCTTTCCTTTTGGGTCTGCAGTGAGACATTTTGGAGTCAGGAGGCCGGGGAGCCCTAGCTCTCTGCAGGTCACACTTTAGCCTGGAATCCAGGTGTGGGGTGGAGGAGCTACAGGGCAGCAGAGAGGGGCTGTGCTCCCTACTCTGGGATGAGGTACAGACCTCGAGCTGGGGCAGGCCAGGAGCTCCCCAGGGGTAGGAGAGAATGGCAGGCGTCTCATGCATCCCAAAAATGAAGTGTAGTGTGACAGCTGCCTGCTGCATCCTGCTGGGTGTTGGGGCCTAGGAGACCCTCAGTGAGGGACATGGCTGGTGGGCCTGCAGGAGTGTGAATCCTAGTGGCGTCTCCACGGAGGCAATGGAAAGCAGCCCCTCCCTTCTTCACGTGGCCCCTGCTTCCTTCCCTGCCCCTAAAGAGAGAGGATGGGCCAGTGCTGTGATGATGGAGACGTTCTGTTTTGCACTGTCCAGTGCAGTAGCTACTAGCTACTTGTGACTGTTGAGCGTTTAAAATGCAGCTAGTATGCCTGAGAAGCTGGATTTTTAATATTTAAATTTGTTTTTATTTTTACTTTTTTTTGGAGACAGAGTCTTACAGTGTTGTCCTGGGTAGAGTGCCATGGTAGCATAGCTCACAGCAACCTCAAACTCTTGGGTTTGGGCAATCCTGTTGCCTTAGCCTCCTGGGTAGCTGGGACTATAGGTACCCACCACCATGCTCAGCTAGTTTTTCTATTTTTAGTGGAAATGGGTGTCTCACTCTTGCTCAGGCTGGTCTCAAACTTCTGCACTTAAGCAAACCCAGAATGCTAGGATTATAGGTGTAAGCCACTGTGCCTGTCCTAATTTTTAAATTAAAATGGCCACATATTGCTAATGGCTGCCACATTGGTACTATTTTGCCACATGGTACTATTTTAAATCAAGAGTTTTTACTTGCAATATTGCCCCACACTGGGGAGGCCCCTTTGGTGCGAAGTACCTGGTAAGAAATTACTAAACTGGATGAATGGTGTATATGTACATGGGGCAGAGGGACATAGCATGGCAGGTAAAGGGCTGGCCCTTGAGAGTCTAATTTGGGCACATATGGAGGGAAAGTGGAGGGTATGGATAGGAGGAGGGGAGAAGTATGGATAGGGAAGGAGGGGGGAAGTCTCAATCACCTTCTATATCTGGGGGACACTGCAGAACTAGGGAAGGAATTTTGAGCAGCAGTTTCCTCCTAGGGCCACTGGCTAAAAAGCTGGATGGATTTTGTAGTAGCTGGAGGAGACCTGAGAAACCATCTAGTCTAGCCGGCTCATTTTACAAATGAAGAAACTGAGGCCTGTCATACATTGGGGTGCCTATCACGGACCAGAATATGGCCCCTCTGCTTCTAAGAACTGCCCTGAAAAGTAAATATTATCAGCCTCATTTTCTAGACAAAACCAGAAACTAGAGGGAAATCAAAGTCGCAAAACTTTTTAGTGAAACTGAGATGTGTTCCCAAGTCACCATGTGATTTCTGTGACAGACCCAGAATATGGGCCCTCAGGTCGGCGTACACACATCTGGGTCATTGTATTGCCTTCCACCAGCTCATTCTGGGGAGGTCAGCATCCTGGGCTTGCTCCTGCAGCATCCAAGGCCTGCAGGTGGCCAGTGGTGTGGGCCCCGGTCCCACATGGGTGGGATTGTGGTTGGAGGGGTGTGGCATGTGGGCAGGGAGCACAACCATGGAGGCATGGGACTGCCTGCTGTGGGGCCTTGTGTGTGCACCCCCACTGCAGAGTGGCCCTGCTGGTTGTAGAATTTAGAGACACCTGCCTGCCTGGAAGGGCCAGGAGAGATGAGGGAGTGGGAGCAAGGTCAGAGTGGAGCCGAATGCTCACATTCCACTCCTTAAAGAGAAGTGTGCAGAGGAGACCTGTGTCTCTCGCCTTCCTCTCCAGCTCCGCCTGGGACGCTGCCCAGGCGGGGGGAGGGCCTCCCTCCATCCCTCCGTCCAGCTGTTGTCCACCTCCCCTCCACCAACAGCTGCAGCTGTCCCAGCTCCATCAGTCACGTCCAAGGCTGGGTGGGAGGAGGTTGATGAGGAGACGAGGGGCCCTCTCAGGTGTGTCTGGCCAAGGTGACTTTGGCTCCTGCCCCTGAAAAGGTGTCTCCAGTTGCTGAAGGAGGGGCTGGGGTGTTGGCTGCCTCCTGGTTCCCAGGGAGAGTGTGGGGTGTGGGGTGCTGAGCTTTCAGCCTCTTGGCATTTGTTTCTCTAGGAGGACCTCCCTTTTATTGAAAAGACCAGGAATAGTTAAATTCTTCCTTCATCTCCATCTAATTCTGCCTGTGTTCTTGGCACGTCTTAGCTCTGCTGTCATGTTTATGAATGAGTAAATGAATGGCCCCTCACCTACCTCCAGGATAGGGAGATGGGGGTCTGTTCCTTCCGGCTTGCTGGTGTAACGTTGATGGGACCTTGTGTGTGGAGGGTAGGACTTGGGGCATGTGGGCCATGAAAGAACAAATATAGTTTGGAAGTGGAAAGCAGGAAGAATGCAGGTGGAAGGCAGGATACCTGTCCTGGTTTCAGCGTCACCTACAACCAAACAAGTACATGGCGTTGTTCTCTCTTTTTTCCTGGAATTTAGCAGTGTCCTTGAAGGCTCTAACTGTCTTGCATTCTTCAGTAGCTAAAGGGGAATGTGAAAAGAGAGAAGTGGTTCTATTCCTTGGCCAGACCTCAGTTTGCCAGCCTCAGAATGGGACAAGCACTGCTACCTGTCTGGTCCAACAGGCAGCAGTATCACAGTATAAAAAGTCGTTGATTTGAGCCCTTTGGTAAACAGGCCCCAGGAGCGAGGCGCTGTCTTTGTTTTTGTTCTTAGTTTTATCTGGTCTCAATGCAGGACGGCTGAATGGGTGTTAGCCAAGTAATAGCCATCAGTGATTCCAGCCCTGGCTTTGCGTTAGAGACATCTGGGGAGCTTTTCAATAATTCAGACTCCTGGGCCCCTATCCCAGATCTTCTGAGTCTGAAACTCTGGGAATGGGGGAAGAAATCTGTATTTGGAAAAGCTTTCCAAAAGATTTCAATGCTGAGTTAAGTTTGGGAAGGTCCATCTCTCCCACCTTGGAGGAGATAGCTCGTGGTGAACAGCCACCCATGAGCGCTTTTCTCTGAAAGCTGCCTGAATTGGAGGAGGAATCAGTTTGTTCATAGGCTCAATTGATTCAGCCAGCAGACACTTAATGAATGTCTGTAGTGTGCCAGTCACAGCTCTAGGTAGAGGGGTTCGGGCAGAATTAGGTGGAGCATTCTTCCCTTGGGGAGGGTACAGTCCAGTTGGGACATAGACAGTCCCAGCAGTTACCATGTGACATGAAAGGTGGGGCACTCCAGGGGCTGTTAAACTTGGCCAGAGCTGTGTCTCGGGGTCCTTAGTCTCTTCAGTACCTCTGCCTGTTACAGGCTTACAACCCTTTCTGTGTGTATCTGAATGGAAAGGGACCTTAGCAAGTGCCTCAGTCACCCCCTTATTTTCACACATGGGGGAGCTGATGCCCAGAAAGATTAAGGGACTTGACTAAGGCCACCATTATTTTTTTTAAGGTGGCTCTGGGATGCAGAGGGTTTACTTTGGAAAATGGACTCTACTCTGGTGTCTCTTGACTCTGCAGGGGGCAGACAGGCTTGGTGTCAGTCTTGGTTTTAGCCACGTGATGGGGGGTGAATCTCTGATTTGCAGGTTTCTTGTCTGCACTATGAGACTAAGATGCCCACTTTTCTGGGGGCTTTTAGAATTTGAGATATCATGTGCTTGGTCCATGCTGGGTGCTCAGCTAATGCTAATTTTTCTTCCCCAATGTGTTACGCAGTCTCCACTGTGTCACACAGTCTCTTAGGTGGGGACAGCATGTGTGTTGGGGCTTCATACTTCCTGAGCCTTCTAGCTGAGGGGTTCCTTAGTTAATTCCCCCTTAAGGGCTGATTCTGGGGTGCCAAGTTCTAGGCCTTGCGGGAGAGTGTGTGCTGCCGCTTCTCCACTCCAGCCAGTGCTGGCTTTGGGGAGCCCCCACTCCCCCGCCCCCGCCGTTGACTCCCTGACAGCCCCATGCAGATTGCTGGAGCACTCAGAATGCCTCGCTTCTCAGAGAGGTGCCTCCATCCAAGCCTTTGTCCTTCCGCTCAACATTAGACTCTGTCAACATTTTTTCCCAATGAAGTTCTTCCTCTCTCTGCACCGGTCCCGGTCTCCAGCCAGCTTCGCTAGCCAGGGACACAATTGGATTGCAATTGTTAGCACTTCCTGGAGCTCAGGTCTCTGGAGAGCTATAAAAATCCAGGAGTGTTTCTGGCCACCTCTCCCTCCATGTGGTTTGTAGTGCACTGTCGCTTGTGCACGCCCGCAGAGCCTGTGAGTGTGCGTGCGTGTGTTTGCGCATGTGTGTGAGTGTGCGTGTGTGCCTGCATGCGTGTGTGTATTTGGCTCTAAGGGAGGCCCTCATATTGCATTACCTATGTTGCTGGTTTCTGGCTGCCAGTTTGAATTTCTTAAGCGGATTTTCTGATTCCAGGCTCCAGAGGCCTTGCCCCCACTGTATGTAATTGGGCACGAAGCCCACGGTAGGGTGGATTTGGGTAATGGCTGGGCTGCATTCTTCCCATTCTTTTCTCACAGGAAAAAGTGCCTGGCAATAACCCTGTGGCGGGGACGGCTCACGGGAGGAGGGGCCAGCTGCCTGCCATCCGCCTTTACATTTGGTCCCTCTTGGCTCCTCCAACCCTTCCCTTCTGCTTCCCCTCAAGGCAGATGCCACAAACTGGCTGGGCACTGGGCTGCACATGACCTGACCAGTGTGGCTGCCCTCTGCCCACCCTTTCTTGTTGGGGCCATGGCTCCTGTTCCTGGGACTTCCTCTGCTCAAACCCAGATATGGCACAGAATAGGGAATAGGGCAGTGATGGATGAAATATCTCTCTGCCGTCCTTTCTTCCTTCTTCCCTTTTACTTTCTCCCTCTCACTTAAAAGAAAAAAAAAACAAAAAAAAACAAAGAACAACTAAGCCAGTCTTTGAAATTGAAAAGTAAAAGCCCAACAATCAGGCATCAGGCGTAAGTAAATTTCCCTGCAAATGGGAGGCCCTGATGGATTTGGGCTGTGATTTGGCCGCTTGGCTCAGACAATTTTCTGGGGAGGTTTTTTTCCATCTCCAGCTTGCAGTCCCCTGGGGAATCCACGGCAGGAAATCTCTCCCTGGGGAGTCTGACCAGATTAGAAGCTGTAGGTAAGGAAGGTTTTCTTTCTGTTTTGGAAGGCACCAGCCTCTGTCATAGTCTGTGGACTCTGCCACGGCCCACCACTCATGGCCTGGCCACTGGCGAGGGTGCTGTGCTTCAGGTCTTCTGGTTGTCCCCAGGCCCTTGCCCACCAAGTGTCCTTCATGGGGTGTGACTGATGCCACAGCGAACTAGGATTTGGCTTCCCACTGGCCCCTCCCTTTGTCGGTCCTTCTGACACTCCTGCCTTTCTTGGTAAGCAGCCTCTTCCCAGGATTGGGTTCCTGAATCCCTAGCAGTGGATACAACGAGCTGTGTATTGAAAAGAATAAGGGAAGGACGGTCTTCAGGGAGACTGCTTGGCTGGCTGTTTCCAGCTCTGACACCTCCAACAGAAGACAGGGATGCCGAAACCACTGCAGGCATGACAGAGTGGCAGAGGGTCACGTGCACGTGATGGGTGCACGCTGAGGAGCGTGTCTGTGTGCATGTGCACTATGTGGGCTTTCTTTGTAGGCCCTCAGGTCTTCAGACTGATTTGTGGCACCTTCACCTTGTGCCTCAGTCCTTGTGGGACTGGACAGAGCAGACATGTCTTAGCTACCCGTCATCATCATCTGTTTTTGGATTGAGCTCATTTATTTTAGAGTCAGGAGTGGCTGGGCATTTAAAAAAACTGCTTATTGTGCAAATAACACTGTATAATAAGAATACAAATCAAAGGAATAGGGAGAAAAAAATTTCTCACTAAAGCCACCATGACCAATCAACTTCCATTTTCCACGATGCCTTCAGTCCGTATTCACTTGCAAACCTGAGTTTTACGTAGTTGTAGTCATATCGAAATTTGCATTGTATTTGCTTTATTTAATATTCAAAATGGATACATAGGCATTGTTGAGTATTTATCAGTTTTCCTATTGTTGAACATTTAGTTGGTTTGCAGTTTTAATTTAACCTAAATAATGCAAGAAACTGAATTAATATATTGAAATACATATGTGTATGTATGTCTGTATTTATATCTGTCTCCCCTTTAGTACCATTTCCCCTGGACAATTCAAGAAGCCGGGTGTTCTTTCTTAGAGCAATGGGGGGGATCCCCCTCTGGGTTGTTAATATAAGTTGGAATCAGTTGGCTGAGAGCATCCTGGGGTTTAGCTCAGATCTTTGTGTGAGTCCGTTCTCACAAACTGCCCTTGGGAAGTCAGGTAGCTGAGGCCCTGTTTCAAAGGCTGGCAACCCTGCATTCTTCTTAGAGGCCTAGCTTTGAAGCCTGCTGGCCTGGTGCACAGATTTTGAGTATGTGCTGTTACTTCGCTCATTCAGTCCTTCCTGAGTGCGCCTGGGGGTCCCTCTCTGCCCCTATTCCAAGCAAGAGAAACAGGCCTAGCTCCCATCTCAGGGAGCAGTAGTCTGAAATGACCTTGGGCTCACCGGTTCACTTGACTTGATGCAAACCTGCAGACTCGGAAGACCTAGGGTCTGTGACCACCTGAAGACCACATGCCCTGTCTCAGCACATTGTGCTGTGCAGGTACAGCTGACTGTTACCACACTAAAATGTGGACCTGGTACTGTCATAGCCACCCTCCATCCCTCCCTTTTGGCTCAGTGTCCTGTTTTTACTGCTTTGTAGCAGAATCCTAGCATAGAACATGGTGCAAATACTCAGCTGTTCAGAAGAGGAGCTAGTGCAAATGGGAGACGTGATACTTTGTTTTACATAAATACCCAATTGCATCTTGGGTCCTAAGTGCATCTGGACTGTAGGCTTGAGTACTGGGGCTGCCTCGCCCCTGGACCTGCAATGATGCTGTGATCCACCCCTCCCCTCATAATCAACCCCTGGAATCGAGGTGCCAGCGTTCACCCATGATCACAATGTGACCTGTTTCTAGAGACTTCTTTAGCACTCCACAGACTTTATCTGGCCAGGACAAAGACCACTAGAATTTGTCAAAGGTCAGTGTCTGGAATGGTTAAACTGTTCTACTCTCTTTCCCAAGAGCTTCCATTTTTCTTTTCTTTTCTTTTTTTTTTTTGAGACAGAGTCTCACTATGTCACCCTCAGTAGAGTGCAGTGATATTGCAGCTCACAGCAACCTCAAACTCTTGGACTTAAGCAATTCTCTTGCCTCAACTTCCCCAGTAGCTGGAACTACAGGCACCTGTCACAAAGCCCAGCTATTTTTTGGTTATAGTTGTCATCGTTGTTTGGCAGGCCTGGGCTGGATTTGAACCTGCCAGCTCTGGTGTATGTGACTGGTGCCTTAGCTGATGAGCTACAGGCTCCGAGCCAGAGCTTCCATTTTTCAAGAGAACTTTGAACTCCTGACTTTCTTTAGCTATCGGCAACTAATTAAAAACAAATGTAAAACACATTGCAGACCAAACAAAATGTCTGTGGGCTGGATTTGGTCTAGCAGTGCCAGTTTGTGACCCAGGCTTTATGTATAAAGGGTAATGTGTTATGCTGGGCACTTTGGAAATTAAGGATAAGTGATAAAGTGAATAAAAATCATGGAATTGGGGAGGAAGCGTACATGCAGCATTATTACAATGTGAAGCATGACAAGGTTGGTGACACAGGTGGGATGGAAGACAAGCCATTCTAGAATGCTGGGCAGGGACACTTGGTTGTGTTCTGAGTTTTTAGGAAATCATCAGGGAGGTGGCTCCTTTTTGCTATTAGAGTTAACTGAGATGTTTGAGGTAGGTATTCTCTGTGTACCATTCCCGTCACAGTGAGGAGACAGGGGTGTTTGTGTGTGTGTGTTTGTACCTGTTTTTCCCCGGAATAAGAGGCCGTATTTCCCATTTCCAGTCCCTTTGGGAAGAGCTTAGCCCTGAGTGAGAGACAATTTGAAGTGTGGAGTTGGAACCGGGAAGATTGGATTAGGTGGGTGCTAAGTAAATTTCCTTTCCTCCATTTTCCCATCTGTGCAGAGAAAGCAATTGTCCCCCTTGGGCAGTTAGCAGTATTTATTGTAGGCACACTGGAGGCGGAGTAGCCAGGGCCCCCCTCCTCTCCTCTCTGATGGCTGTAGAGGGGATAAAGAGGAGCCTGGCTCAAGTGCTTTGAACTCCTCGGGAAGGAGAAAGGACTTGAAGACACCAATGTCACTGTGTGCTTTCCCCAAATGACAGCCGTGACGTACGAGCCTAGTGATCCTTAAGAAATATGACTTACTAGGGAAATAAACACCCTGTGTTATTTATTGGTTATTAAAAAAACAAAGCTTTTCTCAGCTGGGAGGTTTCAGATCACTGACAACGTCAGGTTAAATTCTCCTCTGTTAATAACGGGTCAGTATCCTCCCCGGCTTGTGTCAGCAGCATCGAGGAGTGTGTCTGGGTGCAACTTTGGCATTTGATGATGCCCTGGGAGGAAGAGAGAATAGTATTGAAGAATCGGAAGGCTGTGTAGTGCTGGGGCATGGATCCTGATGTGTGTAACAGTAAAGCAAAGCTCCCTCTCAGTGCCGGGCCCTGCATTCGTAGCTGTATCAACATGCTCTCATGTAACTCTCCTGAGGGGTGTGGAGCAGCAGGTGGGGATCTGGAGGTCAGGAGGGAGGGTGCTGACGGAGGTGTCCCGTCCTCTTCATGGGTGAGGTTCTTGGAGTTTAGAATTAAGGTGAGACTTGGGCTTTGGTTCTGAGAGTCGAGTGGAATCCAGGGACGGACAGCATCCTTTCAGTGGATGGAGGAAGCAGCAGGTCAGGGTGGGGCAGGGTGGGCAGATTGGCTGACCAGTTGGGAAGGATATCTGGAGGAGCAGGGCCTGGGCCGAGGGCCCTGGCTGAGGTAAGGTCTAACCGACTTGAGGTCCATTGCATTTTGACCTAGGGTCACTACAGTATTGCTAAGGATGTAGTTTGGAGACTCCTAGCAAGCAGGTAAGGGAGTACAGAGCATTTTTCTTATTTCTACTTAATTTGGGAGTGTGGTGTGTTTAAGAATGTGGGTTTTAAAGCTAGACAGATCTGGATTCAAACACAGCTTTATGACCTTGACCAATCTCTCTAACATCTGGATCCCAGTTTCTCTATCTGTAAAATGGGGAGACTAATACTTACCTCCTAGGGTGTTTTGTGAGAGATGGAAACCTAAAATAGTTCCTGGCACTTGGTCAACACTGAATAAGTCATGGCAGCTGCTAGACTAGCTCCTAGAGAGATCTTGTGTCCCGCTCGAGGTCACAAGGGATACAGCAGGACTTGCACCTCGGTCCCGGGCTTTGTAGGCTATGCTCTCCCCTTCTCTGGAGGTCCCAAGACCCTTCCTTCCCCTCCATGATCAGATGGGTGGCCGCAGGCACACGGGCACCCAGGATGCATTTGTGCCTGAATTGCTCCTCGTGGACTGTGTCCCTGCCTCAGATATGATTATAGGGTGCTGAGAGATTAGCACAACCTGGTTAAGACAATGAGCGAAAGCGTACCAGTGCTTTTGTTCACTGAGCAGCTCCATTGTGTCTTTCTCCCCTTCCCCACCCCTCCGTTTATCTACTTAAAAGAAAAAAAAAAAAGAAAAGAAACAGAAAAGATGAAGGGCTGTCAGCTCCAGATCACAACACAGGCTCTGGGAGTTGGCGGCTTTTCAGCGCCTGCAGAAAGCTTCCTCCTATTCCTGCTTTCCTTGTCTAATTGAGATTAATCTGAGGGCGCCCCTAAAAGCAGGGGCTTCCTGCTTCCCTGTGTCCCACTGGAGCTACCCCCTCAGCTTTGTTGGTCAGTACCCTCCCCTGGCCTAAGAGTGCCTCGTATGAGAACTACTGAGTGGCTGCCTGACTATCTGCTGCTTGTGTAGCCGCCTTTCCCTAGCACCCTCAAGTCACGCCACACTCCTGCCCTAGAAGCTTCAGTGGCTCCCTAGCACTCATCTCATGTCTGTGCTTCTGTGTGTGGCATGCCAGGCTCTGCAGAATTGGACCTCAGCCTGCCTTCACTTCATGTCCCCCCACTGTTTCTTGTATGAAGGATTCGAGTTATGCTTCCACTATATCAGCCAACTTGCTATCTCCTAAACAGGGTTGGAAATTACCTGCCTTTGTGCTTTTGGCCATGTAGCTCCTTCTGCTTGGAAAGCCCTACCCCTGTGCAGTTATGCCCATTCTTCAGGGATTAGCTGAGGTGCCAACCCCTCTGTAAACCATATCGTGCTCAGGAACATGCTCCTGCCTTGCCTGGCACGTAGTAGATGCAAAATTAGTGCTGGATTTGCTCAAGGCCCTCTGCTTGTGACTGTGCAGGTCCCTTCAGGGCCTCCTCGGGCTGTGCTGTCTGCCCCCTACCCCCTACCCCAAGCTGGGGAGCCCATTTATACTCACACTGCATATGATCTAAGTTCTTAGGCATTTGTCAAGTTTAAATTTCTCTTACTTTTGCCATCGTCTGTTTCATTTCTGAGCCTCAGAGGCTGTGATGACAGGAGGGTGTAGTAGAAAGCACACTAGGCTTGGAGTCGGAGCTGTGACTTTTGCTCCCAGGTGTGCTCACTGTGTTTGCTCATTGTCATGGGCTGAGCTGTGTCCCCACTCCGCCCAATTCGTGTGTTGAAGTCCTAAACCCCATTCTTCAGAGTGTGACTGTTTTTGTAGACAGGGTCTTTAAAGAGGTCTTTAACCTTAATTAAGGTTAAATGAGATGGTGGAGGTGGGTCCTAATTTGGTGTGACTGGCGTTCCTTACAAGAAGAGGGGGTAGGACATAGGGGAGCACAAAGGGAAGACCATGTGATGACAAAGGGAGAAGCTGGCCCTCTACAAACCAAGGAGAGAGAGCAAGTGGAAGGCGCCAGCCCTGCCCACCCTCTCGCTTGGACTCCTGGCCTTCAGAATAGCGATAAATAAATTTCTGTCATCTAAGCACACCAGTTTCTGGAATTTTATTATGCCAACTCTAACGAACTGTTATGTCTATTTAATGTACAACGAAGTGGTTTGGGGTGTTCGGAGCTGTATATACATCACCACAGTCTATTTCTGGAACATTTTTACCACCCTACAAAGAAACCCCATACCCACTGGCAATCATGTCCTATTTCCTCCCACCTCGAGCCCCAGACAACCACTAGTCTATGTTCTGTCTCTGTGGATTTGCTTATTTTGGACATTTCTTACAAGTGGTGTCATATAATATGGGGTCTTTTGTGACTGGCTTCTTGTACTCAGCATCATATCTGTTTCAAGGTCCATCCATGTCACAGATTACACCAGTACTGCGTTCCTTTTTATTACTGAATAATGTTCCGTTGTACGGGTATGCCGCCATTTGTTTGTCTGTTCACTTGATGGGCATTTGAGTTGCTTCAATGTTTTGGCTATTATGAAAAATGCCAAATATTTATAATATGAATAAATGCAGTGAACATTGCAGGTGTGTGTGGGGTTTTTGTGTGGACATGGTTTTTTTTTTTTTTTTTTTTTT
>CAUYQV010197728.1:0-10182 GCA_963574575.1 Galagoides demidoff | reverse complement strand
ACCTTTGCGGCTAGGAATGGGCCGCGGAAAAGGCAGTGAGAGTTAAACCCCGATTCTCAGCTAAAAGATGTAAGAGAGGCAGCTCTGGACGTTTTCCGTCCGGGAGTGACTGCAAACCATTGGTCAGGCCTGGATTGAGAGAGGTCAGCATCCCCTCCCCCGTCTCCAGGAAGCGAGCGCCTTTTATCCTGCACCCCGGGAGGTCCCGACTCCTCCGGGATCGAGTTGGTGGACGAGCCTTTCGGACTCTGCCCGACCTGCGGGTCAAAGTTCAGAGGCTGGCGGAGGAGGGATCTGCTGCTGTCCTCGGCAAGGGGAGGACACATGCGTGGTTTGAAGAGCCGAGTGCGAGCTCTCTGTGTTCTAGAATTGGCTCGCTACCCCTTGGTTTGCGCTGAGGGCCTTCACCTGATGTTGCTTCTCTTGGCTTCTTATCCCCAGATGTGCGGGTCACTAGGGGTGTCTACTGCGCGGTGACTATGGACTTAACTATTATCACCTCTGGCTAGGAGGACGCGGTAGGGAAAGAAATGAGTTCCTTTCCCGTTGAAACTCACGATCCAGACACTTTTATCTCGCTTTTGTACTGCAAAGGAAACTCACTGAGGTTAGAGTCAACATTTTACCTATTTATTTTTTTGAGACAGTCTTAAGCTGTCGCCCTGGGTAGAGTGCCATGGCGTCACAACTCAAAGCAACCTCAAACTCTTGGGATCAAGCAATTCCCTTGCCTCGGCCTCCCAAGTAGCTGGGACCCCAGGTGCCCGCCACAACGCCTGGCTTTTTTTTTGTTGTTGCATTTGTCATTGTTGTTTAGCAGGCCCAGGCCTGGTTCGAACCGCCAGCGTCGGTGTATGTGGCTGGCTCCCTACCACTGAGCTGTCGTGCGACGCCTCAACATTTTATTTAATCAATCATTAGAGAGAGAAACGTATAGTTAAGGACGTAGGTGCTGCAGTCAGACTGCTCATATGGTGGTCTGACACCCACACTTTAGTTGCGTGCCCTGTGACTGCTACTTGACCTGTTTGAGCTTCAGTTTCTTCTATGTATTAAGTGGCCAGAATATTTGTGTGTGTTTTTATATATATAACATTTTGAATTCCAGAATTTTAGTGAAGATAAAGTGAGGCAGAGATTTAAACATACAAGAGACTGCTTGACGAGTAGTAAATACTGAAATTATGGTCATTATTGTTGATAAACTCCATGCCTAGCTTTAAAAACATGCCCAATCCAACAATTCTTAAATTCTTTTGAAGTGGGGCTTAAAAAATTTGAAACTGGGCGGGGCAGGGTGGCTCATGCCTGTAATTCCAGCACCCTGGGAGGCCAAAGCAAGTGGATTGCTTGAGTTCACCAGTTCCAGACCAGCCTGGGCAAGAGTGAGACCCCATCTCTACTAAGTAGAAAAAAAAAAACTGAGGCATATTTATATATATATATGTATATGCATACATACATACATATATATATATATATATATATATATATAAATAAATATTCTGGCCATTTTATAGATAGAAGAAGCTGAAGCTCAATGCTTGAATCCAAGAGTTGGAGGTTGCTGTGAGCTATGAGGTCATGGCATGCTACCCAGGGCCACAGCTTGAGACTCTATTGCAAAAAAAAAAAAAAAAAAAATTTTTTTTTGAAATTAGATGTGTTCTCATTCAGATTTTGTTTGTTTGTTTGTTTGCTTACTTTGAGACTGAGTCTTGCTCTGTTGCTCAGGCCAGTGTGCAGTGATGTGGTCATTGCACACTGGAATCTCAAATTCCAAGGCTGGAGTGACCGGTCTGCCTCAGCGTCCATGATAGGTGGCACTGCAGGCAAGTGCCACCAGGCAGGGACAATTTTTTCTTTCTTTCTTTTTTTTTTTTTTGTAGAGATAGAGTCTGGTTCTTGCTGAGAGGCTGGTCTCAAACTAAACTTGTGGCCTCAAGTAATCCTGTCTGGGCCCTTCCAAACTGTGCTAGGACCCAACTCAAATATTTATGGAGTGCTGTTAGATAATCAATCACAGATAATAAAGTGGAATATAACCCTACACAAAGGTCAAAAATAGCATTATACCCAAACCACAAGAACTTTGGCCCAACTTGGTTGGAAGCACAGTTGCCATCTGTTTTACTCCACTTTCATTTGGACTATCAGCGAGGTGGGGGAGGGGCAGGCTGCGTCCTCTCCTCTCATTCCTAGTTCTTACTCTGAACCTCCAGCCTGGATCAGCCTTGGTCAGTCGCTAGTTTTAATTTGATATCAGTGTGAGCTTCCATTCTAACAGATGCAGCAGATCTAAATAGCAGTTCATTCTCTGGCCTTCCTCCCCCGTTTCTAGTTGTTTTGAACTCTAAATTGTATCCACCTGGAAAAAGGGATCCTTACTGTACGGCAGTGCTTCTGAAGCCTTAATATACATACGAATAACCTGGGGTCTTATTGTGCAGATGGTGAATCTGTCTGAGTAAGACTGAGA
The DNA here is from genome assembly GCA_963574575.1 of Galagoides demidoff. Taxonomy (NCBI): domain Eukaryota; kingdom Metazoa; phylum Chordata; class Mammalia; order Primates; family Galagidae; genus Galagoides; species Galagoides demidoff. The sequence continues at coordinate 7,703 of CAUYQV010197728.1, read as the reverse complement.
GTAAGAGCTCCAGTGGATGCCAATGTGGCTAGTCAGCAGACCATAATGACCTTTTTCAGGCATCTACTTCGATTTAACTGGTCCCACCCAGTCTTGAATTTGGCATTTTTTCATCTGCTAATTTGATCCACAGGACTCCGGAACCTCAGGCTTCTCTGGTGTCACTATTCACACAGTCAGACTGCTCTCTCTCTCTGCGCCTCAGCACTGCTCTGGAGGTGTGGCCTCATTTGGAGATTGTCACCCTCCCTTGTGTCCTCTGGGTTGCACTCAGCTGCAGTTGGCTGTCAGGGGCTTGCTAGGGTGTGTTGGCCAAGGGTCACTCAGACCTCTGCTAACTATATGACATGCTCTATCTTTCTCAATTTCTTCTTTTCCCCAGTCTCAACTTTAAATCTTTTGACAGGAAATGTTAACTGTTAGGTCATCTTTTCTGTTCAATAATCTTTCTCTGTTTTGAATATCTAAAGTAGTCCATATGACAGGGAGAAAAAAGATATAATGCAATAGAAATAGAATGAGACTACGTACGTAATTTTAGATTTTCTAGAAGCCACATTAAAATATAAGAAGAAACAGGTGAAGTTAATTTTAATGTATTCTATTTAATCCAATACATGCAAAATGTTATTAGGATACATAATCAATATAATTTTTTATTTATTTTATGTTATTTTACTTTGAGACAGAGTTTTACTCTGTCACCCTGGGTCTAGTGCCATGGTGTCATAGCTCATAGCAATCTCAAACATTTGGGTTGAAGTTGTTGAAGTGATCCTCTTTCCTCAGCCTTCTAAGTAGCTGGGACTACAGAGCCTCTGCCCCCACCCCCAACACTGGGGTAGTTTTTTTTTGTTTGTTTGTTTTGTTTTTTTTAGTAGAGATGGGGTCTCACTGTTGCTCAGGCTGGTCTTGAACTTCTAAGCTCAAGCAGTCCACCTGCTCTGGCCTCCCAGATTGCTAGGATAATAGACATGCTTATTGAACCACACTACCTTCAATATAAAATTACTGATGAGATTCTTTAGTTTATTGATCCACTAAATCTTCAAAATTCGATGTGTGTTTTATATTTAACACATCTTATTTCTGACTAGCCATACTTCAAGTACTCAGTAACCACATGTGATGACCGTATTTGACAACACAGTTATAGTTTATGCTTAGAATCTGATGGAAGCCAAATCTTTACTTTTTCTCATTATTTCTTTTTTTCATTTATATTCAGTTGTAGTTTACATCTTGAATTAATTTTTTCTTTTTTTTTTTTTTTTGTTTGAGACAGAGCCTCAAGCTGTCCCACCTGGGTAGAGTGCTGTGACATCACAGCTCACAGCAACCTCCAACTCCTGGGCTCAAGTGAGTCTCTTGCCTCCGTCTCCCAATAGTTGGGACTACAGGCGCCCGCCACATGCCCAGCTATTTTTTGGTTGCAGCCATCATTGTTGTTTGGCGGGCCCGGGCTGGATTAGAACCCACTAACTCAAGTGTATGTGGCTGGCACTTTAGCCACTTGAGCCACAGGCGTGGAGTCAAGTTAAAAATTTTAAGCATATGGTTCTGAGGTTTTAAATTTTATTTATTTATTTATTTATTTTTTGGAGACTGAGTCTCACTCTCTTGTCCAGGTTAGAATGCAGTATCATGATCATAGCTCATCTACAACCTCAAATTCCAGGCCCCAAGTCATCCTCGTGCCTCAGTCTCCTAAGTAGTTGGGACAACAGCTGTATGATGCCAGGCCCAGCTGATTTTTAATTTTTTATAGAGACAGAGTCTTGCTCTGTACCTCGAATGATTCTCCTGCTTTAGCCTACCCAAATGCTGGGATTACAGGCATGAGCCACCATGCCTGGCCAATTCTGTGAGTTTGATATATATTCAGTTGAATAACTCCCAACACAATTATAACATATAAAGGGCATTTGTGTCACTCTCGACATTTCTTTCTGTCCCTTTGCAGTTCATTCCTTTCTCACCTCCGGGTCCTGGCTTCCACTGATAGGCTTTCAAATTCTATAGCTTTGCCTTTTCTAGGATTTCATATAAATGGAATCATACAGGAACTTACCTTTGATGTCTGACTTCTTTCACTTTGCATATTGCTTTTGAGATTTATTCTGTTGGGCATATCAGCAGTTTCATTTAATCGTTTGGTTATATGTAATTATGGGGCTATACCACAATTTGTCGCTTTACCAGTTGTGGAACTCATGGAGTCTTTCAAGTTTATAAGATAGAAAATCTTCAAGAGAATTGTATATACCGTGTACAGTTTTGCCTGAAATAAAAATGTGCATGTGTGTTGGAGAGGATGGAATGGATTTTCATTTAAAATATTTAAGTACATATAATATCATCACAATTATTAACGATTTCAAAAAGTAGCACATTTATTTCTTTGCTTTAGGGCCTCCATCAAGTCCAAGTTCAGCAATAACATAATTTTAAATTCATTATAAATTTAATTGCTTATTTATTGTGTTAAGTGCAGTCTGGTGTACATGGAAGAGCAAGAAAGATTGGTCCTCTCCCTCCATAAGGCTAATTTTTTTTTTATGAATGCTGTTTTATTTGGGGAGACTATTTGCTATCTTACCTTCTTCCCTTCTTTCTTTCTTTTTTTTTAAATCATAGCTGTGTACATTAATATTCTCATGGGGTAGAGTGTGTTATTTCCATATACAATTTGAAATACTTTCATCCAACTGGTTAACATAGCCTTCATGTCATTTTTTTAGTTATTGTTAAGACATTTATATTGTACATTTAGAAAGATTCACATGTATCCTTATAGGATAAACCATAGGTGTGATCCTCCACTCCTCCCCCATCCCCACCCCTCCTTCTCTCCCCATATTCTTGGGCTAAAATTGGGTTATAGCTTCCCTATGAAAGCTATAAATTAGTTTCATAATAGGGTTGGGTACATTGGATACTTTTTCTTCCATTCTTGAGATACTTTGCTAAGAAGAATATTTTCCAGCTCTATCCATGTAAACATGAAGGAGGTAAAGTCTCCGTCTTTATTCATGGCTGCATAGTATTCCTTGGTATACATATACCATAATTTATTGATCCATTCATGGGTTGATGGGCACTTGGGCTTTTTCCTTGACCTAGCAATTATGAATTGGGCTGCAATGAACATTCTGATACAGATATTTTTATTATAGTGTGATTTTTGGTCTTCTGGATATATACCTATTAGAGGAATTATAGGATCAAATGGCAGGTCTATTTTTAGTTCTCTAAGTAGTCTCCAGATGTCTTTCCCAAAGGGACGTATTAGTTTGCCCCACCAGCAGTGTAGAAGTGTTCCCTTTTCTCCACAACCACACCAGCATCTGTGATTTTGGATTTTGTGATATGGGCTAATCTTACTGGAGTTAGATGATATCTCAAAGTAGTTTTGATTTGCATTACTCTGATGATTAAGGATGGTGAGCATTTTTTCATATATCTGTAGGCCGTGCTCCTGTCTTCTTCAGAGAAATTTCTCTTCAAGTCCCTTGCCCACCCTGAGATGGGATCACTTGCTCTCTTGTTGCTAATACATTTGAGTTCTCTGTGGATTCTGGTTATTAAACCTTTGTCGGAGACATAACCAGCAAATATCTTCTCCCATTCTGAGGGCTGTCTACTTGCTTTACTTACTGTGTTCTTGCTGTGCAGAAGCTTTTTAATTTGATGAGGTCCCAGTAGTATATTTTTGATGTTGCTTCAATTGCCCAGGGGGTCCTCATAAAATATTCACCCAGGCTGATTTCTTCAAGAGTTTTCCCTACACTTTCTTCTAGTATTTTTATAGTTTTATGTTTTAAGTTTAAATCTTTAATCTAGTGAGAGTCAATCTTAGTTAGTGGTGAAAGGTGTGGATCCAGTTTCAGTCTTCTGCAGCTTGCCAGCCAGTTCACCCAGCACCATTTGTTAAATAGGGAATTTTTTCCCCACCCAGTGTTTTTAATTGGCTTGTCAAAGATCATATAACAGTAAGTAGCTGGGTTCATCTCTTGGTTCTCCATTCTGTTCCATACATCTGCCTCTCTGTTTTTGTGCCAGTACCATGCTGTTCTGATCACTATGGATTATAGAGTGATATCTGGTAGCATGATTCCTCCTGCTTTGTTTTTATTTCTGAGTAATGTCTTGGCTATTCAAGGTTTTTTCTGATTCCATATAAAACGAAGTATTATTTTTTTGAGATCTTTAAAGTATGACAATGGAATTTTAATAGGGATTGCATTAAAATTATATATTGCTTTGGGTAGTATGGACGTTTTAACAATGCTAATTCTTCCCAGCCATGAGCTCCATAAGGCTAATTTAACGACAGCAGTAGACCTTCACAGTGCAGTGGGCAAGTGAGGTGATGATGACTGAATGCCCAGTTCCACAGGTGTGATTAATTAGGTTAAATCGTATCCCCTATAGATAAATACTTCTGTAATACCAATTACTAATGCCAATTAGATACCCAAAATTCATTTATTTGTAAACAGTTATGTCTCACACCCTTTATGGAGATGAGGAACATAAAGGAGAAGTAAGAGGGGGAGTTTCTGCCTTAAAACCTGGCTCTCCCAGCTACTTGGGAGGTGGAGGCAGGAGACTTGCTTGAGCCCAGGAGTTGGAGATTGCTATGAGCTGTGATGCTATGGCACTCTACCCAGGGGGATAGCTTGAGGCTCCGTCTCAAAAAAATAAAAAAATAAAAAATAAATAAAAATAAAAAAAAACAAACCTGGCTCTACCACTTGAAGGAACTACTTAACCTCAGCGTGTACAGCTAAGGAATGAAATCTAAGGGACATGTGTAGTGTGGTTACAAGGAATTAATGAGTTATTACATACAAGATAATTAAATTCTTGCCCAGTACCTAATGGACTTTCAGTTAGTATTGCTATCAAGCCGGGCAAAGGTGATGACCCAGGCAGTGACTTGCAGGAGCACCATGAAACACTAGATGGCAGCTCTGAACCCAGCTTGTCCCTCAACACCTCCCCCTCCCCCCCTCCCCACCACCACCACTCAGCAGTGGCTCCCAGTCCCTATTTGGCCATGTTAATATCCTGTAAACCTTTTTTACTTATCTAGGACATTTTCTGAGGCCCTTTCTTCTGATGGGCTTATTGTTACTGGCAGAACTTTTATTTTTTTTAACCTATCAGGCCCTCAAGATATGGAAAATTGCCCACACTGACCGTGTTCTACATTAGCATACATTGGTTTTTGCTGAAAAACCAGCCAAAGACAAATTATAGAATTTTACTTGCTCCTGGACATGCTATGGCCTGTCCAGTACAACAGGGTCATTCCTGGACCAGGGCCAATGCACCTTCAAACAGACAATGCACGCTGACTCTTCTTGGGAGGCCCAAATGTGATTCTAGCTAGGCAGGCAGAGCAAACAGCTTCCAATGAAAATGACTTGATATTGAGAACAGGAAAAAAAAAAATCGTTAAATGTCTAAAGAGTATTCTTGATGTTATTCCAAACAACAATAATATAATTTCGCAACTGAAAACTACCAAGAAAAATGGATTGAGAATAAAGATAGTATTTCTCAATGAGGATATAAGGCCTCAACTGTACTACCTTAGGTTCTTAACGTACCACAAAGTTCATGACAGGCCCCAGTGAAATCCCATCATGAAATGGGATTGTGCCCATTTTCAAAATCTTTAGGCCTATGCCTTTTACTGCTTTGTCTTTGGTTACAATTATGAGGTTGTGGACAGAGCTGTGAATTAGGATCCTGGAAAGGTTAGGTTGCTCCAACTCTACAACTTACAAAACACAGGTGGTGGGTTCAAGCCCAGCCCCGGCCCAGAACTACAAAACACATGATTTTAAAAGTAACTTAATGCCTCTAATCTTCTTGTTAAAGGGCCAAGAATGCTTATTTATGCAGAGTTGTCCTATGAGGGATAAAGAAAGCAGGAGAATGTGATTACTAGATTACAGCTGGTTACAGAAGCACTGGTTGTAAAGATATTAGCTCCCCTTATTGTGGTTATTACTGTGGATATTGCTTTTTCTTTGGGTTTTTCTGAGAAGTGGAGTGTGGAGATGGACAAGCTTTGTGTGGAGTAGGGCTGTTTGGAGGGAGGTGAAAGTGTCTACACACTCAATGAGACCTTTGATCTTGGAGATCAGATGCTGGAGAATGACAAAGAGGTGAAAGAGCTCATGAGCTCATGGAAAGTAGAGAACCTGTGTGTCAGACACTGTGCTGACTGCCGGGGATATAACCATGAAGAAAAACACAAGTTTCTGATCTCATGGAGCTTGCATTCCACTGGGATGATTCAGACAATTAAAGATCTATATCAGGTTGTGATAAGAATTAAAGCAGGTAAATGTATAGAGAGCATGCTTTAGATAGTCTAGATAGAACAAATCCTTTGGATAAGAGAATAGGTAAGTATCGAGTTGAGTCATACCAGTATCAAGGTCACCCTTGCAGCCCGAGTGTAAGAATCCTAGGCAGCAATGAGTCTTGGTGTTTTTAACAATGAGATTGTATTTTGATGGGCTGAGATAAGATCATGTGGTGGCTCACACAAGACCCTTCCACTCCAGGGCCTAAGTTTATCCCTCCATCCAATAGGTATGAAAGGAAATTGTAATCTCTCCTCTAATAAGGATGGAAAATGGTATCTCATATGAGCCAGGGTAAAATGGAAGTTAGAATGCCAAAGCCTTATTACCCCAGGAGTCTGGCCTCTTTCTACAGAACAAGACAGTCAGCATCTGTTTGTCCTATTGACCCCTTTCTTACTCTTTTTTGTTTGCTCATCGATCTAGGATTCTACAAGCAGGAAGCATCTTGGAAATCAGGGCTGGGCAGGCAGGCTCAGCTACAATGACTTCTGTGCTGATGGACATACAAGAGGAAGTGACCTGCCCCATCTGCCTGGAGCTCCTGACAGAGCCTTTGAGCGTAGACTGTGGCCACAGCTTCTGTAAAGCCTGCATCACACAGAACAGTGGGGAATCAGAGAATGGCCAGGAAGGGGAAAGCAGCTGTCCAGTGTGCCAGGTCAGCTACCAATTTGGCAGTCTCCGGCCTAATCGGCACCTGGCCAACATAGCGGAGAGGCTCAGAGAGGTAGTATTGGTTCCGGGGAAGCTGCCAAAGGTAATTCTTTGTGCAAACCATGGAGAGAAACTCCAGCTCTTCTGTAAGGAGGATGGAAAGGTCATTTGCTGGCTTTGTGAGCGTTCTCAGGAGCACCGTGGTCACCACACATTTCTCATGGAGGAGGTTGCCCAGGAGTACCAGGTGAGAGTCCAGGATGGAGGCACACAGGAAAGAACGGGTCCTTGGCAGGAGATTTTACATTTTGTCATGCTCTCTTGTAGTCCTCCCGTTTACCTAGAGCTTGAACTTAGAAATGTCCTCAATCAAGATTAGAGACTTTTGGCTCGGCGCCTGTGGCTCAATCGGCTAAGGCACCAGCCAGGTACACCTAAGGTGGCGGATTCGAATCCCCAGCCCGGGCCCACCAAAACAACAATGATGGCTGCAACCAAAAAATGGCCGGGCGTTGTGGCGGGCACTTGTGGTCCCAGCTACTGGGAGGCTGAGGCAGGAGACTCGCTTGAGCCCAGGAGTTGGAGGTTGCTATGAGCTGTGATGCCATAGCACTCTACCCAGGGGGATAGCTTGAGGCTCCGTCTCAAAAAAAAAAAAAA
>CAUYQV010197727.1:0-12396 GCA_963574575.1 Galagoides demidoff | reverse complement strand
AAAAAAAAAAAAAAAGAATACTGATTCTTCATAAACTCTACCAGAAATCCAAATCCATTACTCTTTAGACTCTCCCACAGATTATTGCTTTTAGGTCAGTTTGTTTTGAAAACGAAAATTTCTTTCAAAAGATCAACATCTGTCTTCACTTTTCTCCTTCTCTCAGCAACACAGCCAACTCCCAGGCACCCACATCTACGCTTGTGGATACCAAGTCTCCCCCGGCCCCGGCACCAGCCCACATGCAGAAAGTACCTCTACACGGCTTCAATACCTTAGATGAATCAAACCCAAACGCGTTCCCACCTGAATTCCTAAAGATGCTATAGGCATGTGAGCAAAATTTGGTTTTATACTTTGGACCCAAATTATTCAAACTCAGAGGAAAGGCCTGAGGAATCTAATTCAAATTGAATTAGAAGTAGTGGCAAATAAAGAAGCCAGAGTCTAGTAGTCAGTGGTAAAAATAAATACATATGTGTGTGTGTGTGTAGAGGTTTGTTTTATCCACAGACACACACACATGAACACACACACTCCATGAATGGGAAAACAAACTGCAGGGTGTATACATATATACACACACGTGTGCGCCTGTGTATACTCTCTCTCTATGCACTCACACACAGGCGAGTGTTTCTGAGTGTAGGGATGTGTGTGTCTAGTCTGTTTTTCCCCTCTTCAGAGACTTACACAGCAAAAAAGAAAAAAAAATCGCTGCCCTTTATCAGATATGTACACATTTTATCCTTGCAATATGTCTAAAATGATTTTGTGACTAAATCCTGGGAAAAATGTGAAGAATGCTTGGCTAGAGACACGCTTTTCCAGTAAAAACACAACACTGCTTATGAATTGTAGCACTTGGAGGAGGCTTTTCAACATGATGTACATTTTTGTTCTAGCTTGAGACTAAATCCTGTTGGGGTGTAAGTTTTCTTTGGCTTCCGGAGAAAGTTGAACTGATTGTCCAATGTGGGTCTCCAGGCCCTCTGGCGTGTGCTCATCGAGAGAGGATAAATGAAGTGTCATTCCATCAGCCTCAGTCCCGAGACCCCCGCCGGGGTTAAGACCTTGAGACGTTTTCTCAACACATTAAGCAGAAATAACTATAACAACGGCAAAAAGTAAGCCCATCCATCCCCTTGTCAGGGTTTTTGAGATTGTCAATTGACTGACCTTGTAGCTGGAAAGCTTTTTGGAGGCCGTATAAGGAAAGTTAAATATGGCAGTGAATGGATACAAGATTCTGAGAGGTCACTAGTGAATTAGTAGTGCTGTTACCCTGAGACTAGACTATGGAGTTTCCATTTTATCTCAGAATTTTGGTGGCTGTATGGTGATGACTTAAAATGATGTTAGGTTATTTAGCCAACATTTTCTTGGAAGGAGCCTTCCCTGCTGTTCTATTAAAACTGTCAGTAAATGGGGCCAAGGTGCTCGCTGGTCTGTGCTGAGGATACCTTAAAGTAATCAGGCTGTCAGAGAAAGGCAAACACTTTCTCAGCCTTTCTAAAGACAGAAATAGTGAAAAGTGTGTTGCATTCCAAGCATATCAGAGTTAAGTCATTTCTGCCTCATAGTTCTAAAGATACGTGGTGAAGGTGTGGGGGCACTTAATTCTCCTTCTAACCTTCTTTCTCAATGCAGGGGCAATTTTGTTCTCCAAGGGACATTTGAAAGTGTCTGGAGATGATTCTTAGCTGTCCTGGCAGTGGGGTACCATAAGCATCTACTGGGCAGAGAGGCCAACGATACTAACCATCCCATCACGTACGGGACATCTCTCCTCCCTCCACCAAGGAACGATCCAAGCCCCAAATCCCAAAGTGCTGCTGTTGAGATTCCCCGCTGGAATGGAGGCAGAAACCATCCACTGCAGCAGAAGAATTTTCCATTAGCATTCTAATTGGTTCCCAGGCTTCCTGGAGGACATTCTCATAACACCCCTGCTTTTCCACGATCTTTCCCAGATCACTGTAGTCCACAGAAAACCAGCAGCAGCAGCAGAATCTCCAGGGAACCTGTAACAATGCAGAACCTCAGGTCCCACCTGGACACAGAAAGAACCAGAATGTGCATTTGCACCAGACACTTTAAGGCTTCAGAAGCACCGGGTAGACCTCCTTCCTCCCTACCCTCTACTCCTTATTTTTAGGTCTGTCCTCCTCCTGCTCACTTAGAATGAACTCTTTATGCTCTGACCTCTGACTATGCAGATCTAGTAAAAAGTGGTTCTCTCCTTGAAACCTCTTCTCAGAACCTTCTCTCCAGCACAGACTTTTTCCTGCCTCAATGTAGAGAGCCCCATTCCTCCTCTGATCCTTCCACGTGGAGGGAGCATGTCCCCAACACCCCTGTCAGGGCTTTACGGTTACTCCCTCTATCCTCATTCAGAAATCTCTTCTCCCCTGACCATATGGCAATGCCCAGAACACACTGCTGTCTGCTCCTGTTTATTGCCACCAGGTACCAGTTTTTAAGCCATTTTCTGTCTTCATAGATGTTTTGGAATGCCTGCGGCATGGCATTCCTATTTGCCCTCACAACAATTGTGGAATTCTTCAGGGACCACGTGGAGGGACATCTTGCACAAGAATCCCTAGTCCTGTAACCTTTCCTGCAGTGGCAACAACCTCCTGTCCCCTCCAGAACATTCATTCACTCATGGAATATTGATGGTGTGTCTCTGTCATACCTGATTTTCGGGTAAAGATGTTAAGAAGACAATGATATTAGCCTTATTCTCAAAGAGCTAATAGTTGGAGGGAAGTCTTTATTTTGGCACTAAAAAGAGCTTCAAGAATTACAAGCCAGAGAAAGGCTCAAAGAAGGTCATGGGCTATTTTTTGGCCATTTGTGTTGGCTAACATTCTAGCCTGGTGGTTCCCACATGCTGGTCTGGGAACCAAGGCCAATTCATTGAAACAAACAAACAAACAAAAGACAATATCGTAAGTTTATCATAACATTAATTTCCATTATTTAGTCTGAGATTATATTTTTCTCATATTGGGGCTGTTAAAATGTCTTTTTCTTTTTAAAAAGATTGAAAAAATTATTTTAATGTGTCCTTACATTAAAATAAAGAGCCGACACACATACGCCTGTACCTCATTAATTTTTTTACAACTCATCCTTGAAATCTAGAAGCAGTTCTACAGGTCTATATAGGACCAATTTGCTAGGGCCAGGGGTAGTTTGGCTGTAGTAGGGGTAGTCAGATGTGCTTTGAAGCAACCATGCTTGCGTGACTCTACACAAGATGAAGAAATCACCAATTGTTCTTAATGAAAATGGACGGCTGAAAGGAAGGATGAGAGTGTTTTTGGAGGTCTTCAAGCCACCCCTCGGTCACCACCACTGATGAGATAAAATAGGGAAGACTGTGCGTACCTACACAGGGGTTCATGGAGTTGTCCTCACCCCCCTTCCTGGAGGAAGTGTTCCTCTAGGCCTAGGGACAGGGGCAGAAGATTCTATATGCCAAGTTAAGAAGCCCTTGCGGGAACAAAAGCCCTTATTGCTTTTTTTGTTTTTTGGAGGGGGTGTTTTCCCCCTTTGGAACACTCTTTCTCCTTGGATATGCATGCAAACTTGAGCTTGCCTCCGGAAGGGAGGGCCCTTCCAACCTGAGCCAGCCAGAGACCAGTCAGTTTGCACACCTGCTCTTGTCCTTGGTGAGAAAGCGTCCCCCGTGCACTCTTTTTCTTAGGTTTATCTTTCCACCTCTTGATTAGGGTGGTTCTAAGTTAAGGGCAAAGACAGAAGGGTGTGCTAGGGTAGAGAAGGGGCTGGATTTCACAAAGGCACTTAGGTCAGAAGGGCCACAGGAGTCCCTGAAGCTCAGCTGTTACCTGGTCTCCTTGTTTTCTGGTGAGACTCTATTGAATCTTCTAGCTAACTGACCACCCACCTTTTATCTCCTGAGCTGTGCCCCTTCTGATAACCTGAATCTTACCTTGGTCGGCACCATTCCTCTGTGTTTTCTCTGTCTCATTCACTCAGAACTTAACTCGTGATCCTTGTACTGAAGGAGCCCACATCCCTCATGCCTGACTTCTTATATCTCACCTGACTATCTCCAAAGCCCTGAGTCATCACCAACAGATTTCAGCACCTTCTTCTCTAAGCCTATGTCACCTCCTGTACTTCTTATTTATTTATTTTTAAGCCAGATCTTGCTCTGCTACCCAGCTGGAGAATAGCGGTCTCATCAAAGCTTACTGCAGCCTCAAACTTTTGGTCTCAAGTGATCCTCCTGTCTCAGCCTCCCCTCCCAAGTAGCTAGGACTACAGGCATGTACCACCACACCTAGCTAATTTTTCTGCTTTTTCATAGCAACAGGGTCTCACTCTAGCTCAGGCTGGTCTCAAAATCCTGGCCTCTAAGATCCTCCCACCTCAGCCTCCCAATATGGAAGGATTACAAATATGAGCCACCATGCCTGGCCCCCTTTACTTCTTATATCAAATAGCATGTCAATAATAGAACAAGCGCAGAAAGCAAAATAACTAGTTGCATGTAAAAAGAAATCTGAGAAGCAAAAAGATAATTTCTGAAAAAGTTTTTAAAAGTCAAAGTGCTCAATACCTCCATTCATCCATGTCTGTATTCATCTTGGACACATGAATGCATTTTCGTTTCTGCATGAACATCCACATTCTAGAACTTTGATTTTCTAACTGGAGTCTAATTTTGGAAGATATTCCAAAAGAGTATCTCCTCCCTAGGTATCACTAGAGATGGAATATGTAATAGAGAAGGCCAACTTTGTCCAGAATGAAAATTCTTGGATGAAGCCCTAAGGTCATCGTGGACTTCCAAGCTCTCTCCCTCTACTCCCTTTGACAACTTTCCATAAAAGCATAAAACTTGGGGTAAAGGAGGCTTAAACATAATTGCTAAGTTATCAGGACAGTACGTTTGGTTAGGTAAACAGGAAGCTTATTTCATTCACGGTGTGCTTTGGCAAACAGGGGATAATTCTTCTCTTTTACTAGGCTTGTGAAACACGTTGTCACTGTTTGGATAGTCACTGTCTCCCTAAGTCGAGCAGCTAGTGAGGATGTGGAATGTATCCTGATAAGACTTTGACATTTTATAGTCCAACATAAACTTATCCACAAATAAGATTGCTTCTGGTGCTGTTGCAAAGCTTTGAAAAGTGGAAACCAAGGGAGCAGTGGTTGGACTTTTACTTTGTTAGGGGGAGAGGAAATGTTCTGAAAGCCTAAGGTCAGAACAGGTACAAAAGCAGCCTCTGCAGATTTTGCCTCCATTGGGAGGAGCGCCTCCTGGTGGAGACGTTTTGAGTCTCAAACTAAAGAGGAAATTAATGTTGATTTTTAATAGTTCAGTTCCCAGCAGTTGCAACAAAGGTTCTATATTTAAATCTCATCTCATCCCTGAGTACTTTTCCCCACTTTGGGGCCAACATTTCTCAATTTTCTCAAAAACCAGCTGATCTATTTGGTTAGAGAAAACAAGACTTTACCACGTTACCAGTGTTTTTTGCTTCTAGTTCTAACAATTGCTGGTCACTGGCCTCCCTAGAATTTAGAATACACTCTCTGCACATTCCTATTTCTTCCTTTTTATTCACCCTTTATTGTAGTTTCATAAAACGAGGACAGTACACACAGGCCAGAGGAGTTTATGGTTTTTCTAACTTGTTTTTAAAAATTAGAGACAACTGGCTTATAGCAGTCTTCCGGTTAACAACACGCACACAACCCACAAGCCAAGAACAACAGAAGAAGAGAGACAGAGAGTTCATAAAACATTACTTATGAGAGCCTTCCCACCGCTCCGGTCGGATCTATAACGCATGCAAGGCTTAGCTGGAACAAATGATGAAAGCTGTTTCTCCTTTCAAGTGAGGATCATTTACATGAGCCCAGACCTCTCCTGTTCTCATTTATCCAACTTCCAGCTCTCGTTGACATTAAGCAGGAGCAGAGAACATCTGATGTCACAGCTGGCTCCTGCCGTGCCCAGGGCTGTCGTCTCACCATTGCAGAAAAAGCCAGAGGCCAAGACTCCACGGCAGAAGACTGCCTCAGAGGTTCTGAGCTTTTTATGGAATTAGGCATGAAAAGCATCTTTGCTCCCCCACCTCAAAGGTGATTTTACCTCTGTAGCAAACTTACACAAACCCCTAAACCCTGTCAACCAAATGAGGAAGGTCGTTTTTAATCAATCCAGTCTGAACTCAACTTTGTAAATACAGAATTCTTTAAAACTCTATTAAAACAACACTTCTGGCTTTTATGCACACATATAGAGATGCCCATGTATACATGTAAGCATATAAGTACAGATACACCCATACATACATATACATACACATGCACATACACACGTGGATAGACACACACACTCAGAAAGACAGACTCCAGCATGACCCAGACAGAACTCTGCCAGATCCCAAACCTGGTCAAACAAGCTGAAGTTCAGCTCTGGACATGCACCACTGCCTTCTGCAGAATTACAAACTCAGAACACCTTCAGCACTGTCTCCTACGAAGGCAGGCAAGAGAGTCCCAGGTTCGTGGCTTCCCAGATGAGACATCAGGCTTTGTACATTTCTAAGAAGGGAAAGTTATTCAAGCTGCCCTTTAAATGAAGCAACTTTCATGCCACAGTTATCATGCTATCCCCCTCAGTGCCACCTTCTGATCACTTCTTCATCTTCCTCCACCCCTCCAATTGTCCTTGTCCTGAGAGAAGCCCAGATAACAGGAATGGCCAGTCTACAGGTTGTGGGGCACATGTGACACTTCTGGGCTTCAAGGTCCGCTCTTGAAGCAGGCTTAAAGAAAATAAAATATTCTCCCTGCTGTGGTTAAAGAAATTCTTATGGTCTTTTTTATTTAAGAAAAAAAAAATCAAAACCCTTAAATATGACAACATAGAGTCACTGGAGGGAGCTCTAAACATCTAGTGACAAGAAAAATGCTGAAATTACGTGCCCAAAGACGGAACAGAGAATTTACTGTTATGGGGGAAACTGTGGTGAATTCTGGGTTTTACTGGTCCGTGTGCCCGTTTTTAATACCGACCCAGGGCGGCAGACTGTTAACATTATCAGTGTCTGTGCTTGTGGGGCAAAGATGAGCCTAAACTACCCTACACTGAGGACTCCTGGGCCACACACACACACAAACAGGCTATTTATTCTTGGCTTCCACAGGACCTCTGAAAAGTATCCCTGGGAAATCTTTTCCTGGAGAGTCATTTTGAGCAGAAGCATTTAAGAGACAGAAGAAAGAAAATAACAAAGGGAGGATCAGGCAAAAGTGAACCTTGTTTGATTGTTGATTGTTTGAACTGGGCATATTTTGTTTTCCCAATTTCTACTAAAATGTGCTCTGTCCGTGGGCAGCGCCTGTGGCTCAAAGGAGTAGGGCGCCGGCCCCATATGCAGGAGGTGGTGAGTTCAAACCCAGCCCCAGCCAAAAACTGCAAAAAAAAAAAAAACTGCTCTGTCCTTTGAAAGGAATCTGTCCTGTCGCCCCACCTCCCCCAGCTCCTGAGAGCCCCTGCAATGAGAGAACATCTGGCTCACATCTGTCTGAGCCGGAACCTCACTAGGCACAAGCTCTGACCTGACAAGCCTTGAGAAATGTTGACTTAGGGGACATTTCAGCACTCTCGGCGTCATTGTCACGCTCAGCCTCCTGCTTGACTTCAAAATACAAATTCACTAGTGCAGGGCAGAGCCCTCCTGGTGACGTCTCTCCTCAGGTTCACATCACTGGGTTGTGTTCAAGCTGGGTCCCCAGCCCCACCACCCACGCAGAGCATGCACAGATACACACTCCAAGCTCGCCATTTGCTACCTCATTTCATGTCATAGGTCACTGTTTCCTCTTTAGTGGCTTGAATCTCAGCTCTAGAGGTCTAACTATAAGCCAGGGGAGGCTGGGAAGAGTGTCCAACCTCAAATCTCCTGCCAGACTTCATAGGAATATTCTTGTCTCCATTTACCTGTTTCTAACCTAGGATACTTTCTTCCTTCCCTCAGCAATATTTATCAGGCATCTACAACATTCAATGACACGTGTGAGGCTTGGAAGATGTCCTGGCATTTGGATAGTTTCCTTCCCCAAAAGCCTCTCTTTTGGGTCTCTTAGAATATCAAATGTCACCTGCCGGCAACTACCTACATTTCAGTTCCTTACCTTGCCTTGGAGAACAGAGTCTGATACAAACATTAAGTGCATTCACATCAGTGCTCCTTTGCACAGATGATAGAATGCAAAGTTTCTCTGGATTAGCAAGCACATCAAAGGCACAAAAAACTTTGTAGGCAATTTTTGCTTAAAGGTACAGTCTCTAATGCTATAGGGAGCAGGACAATGTATTTACATCATACCAATAAAAGTGCAAAGTCCTGGCTGTGTGCTATAACAACTATAGAGTAAGGGAAACTATTCTGTCTTGTATTTTATCCTGGAACACCTTTATTTTAATTTTCTAGCTTATCTCCTTCCAAGTTCATCCAGTCCCATTGACAATGCTTCCTGAAATTTTACTCCCATGCCAAGCACCTTGCTGATGGCAATAATCAGTGCTATCCTGCAAAATGCTCTCAGGGAGCTGAGAAAACAGGCTGGTAATGCAAGAAGCAACAATCTGTTTGAAAGGCACAGGTTTTATAAAACGGAAGGGATCTCAGCGATGAACTCCTGGGAACACTCTGGTGGATGAAGCATCCGAGGCTCTTGGATGCTGTGGTTGGCGAGGCAAGTCTACATCTCCAGCTCCCGTCTTTGACTCTTCAAGTAGATGATGTGCAGCACATCCTGGCCTTGGACTTGGCTAATATTTATGCATTCCATGTACAAAGTACTGCTCATGTCCTTTACAGAACACTCATGAAATCCATGCTCGGATGAAGAAGACATTAAATTTACTGGAGGTGAAAGAAAATCAGAGGATGGGAAGAGGTGCTGGAATTGGGGGCTGGGAAGGCAGCTGTGCTTCGGTGCTTTTGGCCGTGTCAACTCTGCTCCCCGCGGCTTCATAAAATGACAGTGTATTAACTGTCACATGTGAAGGAGTTTTACCACACGATGTTCATTTTTGGAAGGAAAATAACGTGTTTGAGATGGGTCTTCTCTTGCTTTCAATGCAGATTTTCCTCAGTTCCCGAGGTCCTGAGATTGCCCCTTCTCTTCATAGCCTTGTCTGATTTCCTTTCCTCTTCTCTCAATACAATGTTCCTTCATTAAATTATAGCCAATAAGAGAGCACAAAAGTGGACTCTTTGAAGGAATGATGAGATAAATGAAATTTTTGGTTTCCTTTTTTTTCTGCCTCTAATCATATCAAGGAGAACCCAACATAAAGAATTTTTCGAGAATCTAAAGCAGTGGTTCTCATCTCAACCTGTGGGTTGCGACCCCTTTGTAACAATGAAAATACATCCTGCATAACTGATATTTACATCACGATTCATAACAGTAGCAAAATTACAGTTAGGAAGTAGCAACGAAAATAATTTTATGATTAGGGGTCACCACAACATGAGGAACTGTATTAAAGGGCTGTGGCCTTAGAAGGCATTAGGAAGTTTGAGAACCACTGACAAAATGAAACACAGTAAACCAATAATTGAGTCATCTCTTTTTTGTTTGTTTTGTTTTGAGATAGAGTCTCACTCACTCACCCTGGGTAGAGTGCCGTAGCATCATAGCTCACAGGAACCTCAAACTTTTGGGCTTGAGCAATTCTTTTGCCTCAGCCTTCCGAGCGCCTGGGACTACAGGTGCCTACCACCACATCTGATTAGTTTTTCTATTTTTAGTAGAGACAGGGTCTCGTTCTTGCTCAGGCTGGTCTCAAATTCTGAAGCTCAAGCAATCCACCCTCCTTGGCCTCCCAGAGTGCTGGATAACAGGTGTGAACCACTGTGCCACGCTGAATCATCTCTATTTTTAAGGGAACCAGATCAAATGGCTCACAGCTAACGAATATTCTGTATTCATAACTTCTGAAGGCATTACTAGACATCCTACTTCCTTAACATCTGCCATATAGAGTCAGATTTGTAAAAGTTCACAGCAAAAGGAGGTTAGAGATCATTTCTCAGGAAGTTGTGGCTCAGAGAGATAATGTGATGTGCCCAACCACACTGAGGAAGGAGGAATAATTACTGTTAATTTGGCCTAATTTTTAAAATCATGTTGTAAGGCACTATCCTTTTCTCAGAATCTTAACTTCAGGTTAATGAAAGAAGCACATTATTAAAATGTTTTTTAAAATGATCTCTTTTAAGGATGTGTCTTTATGATTCAAAATAACCTGGATAGAATGAATGGGTGGGATACTGCTATGTCCATTAATGCCTGGATGGACATTCCAAGGGCAGCAGCTGTTCTCCCATGACACACTGTGAGCACTGGGAGATGACCTTGGCCATGGCAAGTCTGTCCTAAGGAAGATGTGGACACCTGCTCCTCATGAGCACGTGGGATACCCTTTGGATGTGGAAGATAATTTCATTCATGACATACTGTTTCTTTATTTAGTATATCATTTCAATCAGATATTTAAAGGTGCTTAGTAAAAACTGCTCTTTGCTGAAGAAACTGAACCACAAAGAGGTCATTAAAATGCCTCAAACTTTTGGGCTTGAGCAATCTCAAGTACAATTCCACTACTTCCACTGGTTGTGGAGGTAGGCTAGAAATCTAAGCTCTGAAATCCCAGCCAGTAGTGTTATGATTAGATTATGGTGGCTGCAAGTTCAGCTGGAAGGTCTGAACTTGCAGCCACCAAAATCCAATCATAAAAACTACTGGCAGTAGTAGTTTTTTATGGCAAATCCAGGGATATCATGTTCCATCTGAGCAAGCCTATGTAGCTTGTGGGACAGAGGGACAAGTGTGTCATCTGCATAGAGGCCTATGTGATGAGCCTTGTGGAAGAAAAAAGAAATAGTCACTGGCAGGAAGCTTTCCAGGGCTAAGACTACCATATGGTATCTTCAGTTCAGTAATTCTTCAACCTTCTTGGCAGCCTGCAGTTTGAGGAAGGAACTGACCCTGAGTAAACAGGTCAAGGGCCAAGTGCTAGACATGCTGCAAGGGAGAGAGTTATGTCAATAAAAGGGGACATAACACTGGAAATATCTAAGTAGCATCAACCTAGCCCCATGGGAAGAGTGTGGAAAGAGAAAGAGGGGTATAAAAAATGTGAGCCTGCCATGTTTGTGGTCTCATAAGAGATTCTTTACTGCTCATGAGTGGAGGGAACAAATTTCCCTACTGCATTTGGTAGCAGAGTAAAGCAGTGACCAATTGTGAACCCAAGGGATATCACACGGCAGAAACAGGAGCTGACAGAACATTCTAGAATGGGGTCTGGAGGCCTTCTGAAGTCTGAGTTACCCAGTGTCTCTTTTAAATAAAACTATAGTTATTTTAAATAATGGCCTCACTAAAGAAAGCCTGCTCTCACATTTGATTTTTCCCATTTCTGAGGACAAATTATTATTAAACACTAAACAAGAAGCTGTTGTCTTAAACATTTTTCTTCATCCAATAGGGACCCTGGAAGAAGTAAGAGTGAGGAATACGATGATGATGATGATGATTGTAAAGTTAACAGTAAACTTGGCCTTGCCATCTGATAGGCGTCAAGTTCATGACATATATTTTGTCATTTAATTTTCAAGATAACTCTATGATTTTAATGATAAGGAAAGAGAGGAAAATATGGTTAAACCACTTACCCTAAACCTCACAGCCTGGAAGCAGCTGAAGTAGAATGTGAATCCTGGTGCATCTAATTTCAAAATCTGATCCTTCCCCTTGGCACCCAGCAGAGTGTTTGGCACACACAGTAGGCATCTTAATAACTAATGGTGATTGAACAAATAAACTGGCTAAAACAAGACATGGATTCTAAAGTTTAGTCAATGAAATAACACAATGAGCTTCGATTTTCACATAAATTGGTTAAAGATACCTCAGTCTTTTAACTTAATAAAAGAGTCATTATAATCAAATAATGTCACAGGATCAATCTTTCCTGCTAAGGAATAAACAATTCTGACCTGCTTTGACATTTATTTTGCCAATCAACAGGACTTGGTTACCCAAAGCAATTGCTCTGATCTCTCAACTGGCTTTGCTTTGGTCTTCTTTACGTAAAGCATAAGCGGAAACTAAAAAAAAAAACAAAAGTTATAGTATCTACTTTGTTTTTTTTTTTTTTTTTTTGAGACGGAGCCTCAAGCTATCCCCCTGGGTAGAGTACCATGGCATCACAGCTCATAGCAACCTCCAACTCCTGGGCTCAAGTAAGTCTCCTGCCTCCGCCTCCCAAGTAGCTGGGACCACAGGCGCCCGCCACAACGCCCGGCCATTTTTTGGTTGCAGCCA